>JASVEL010006430.1:0-153921 GCA_032618575.1 Nicotiana noctiflora
GCTAGTCTCACTCTAGTGCGCTGTGGAAATATCCACAACTTCCCTGTAACCTACAACTTTAATACTCAGACTTCCACAATTCCCTATCAAGGGTCATATCCTCAGTAATCCTAAGACGCGCTAAGTCCTGCCTTATAACCACTCCTCAATACTTCTTAGGTATCCCTCTACCTCTCCTCATGTCCACCACAGCCAGTTGCTCTGTCACGACCCGGATTTCCCACCATCGGGGGTCATGATGGCACCTACTAGTGAAAGCTAGGCAAGCCAATTCTTACTTACATTTTCATTGGTTACAACTCCCTTTTTAAAACTTTAAATAAAATTATGCAATTACGGCGGAATATATATACATATATATATATAGCGGAAGACTTAGCAAATTTTACTAGATACAATACAGAAAATCCAAACATGATACACTACCCAAGACTAGTGTTACTATACTCACGAACTTCTAAGAATAATACACATAACTGTCTGAAAGGATTATAAACTGTTTATCTCAAAATATATGAGATAACAGACTGAAGAGTAAAGATAGAGGAGACAACGGGTCCTGCGGTCGCCTGCAAGGCTACCTCGAAGTCTCGGTGATCGAAATATCCACAATCGTGCTACTGCTGTTGCTGTTGTTCGTAACCCGTATCTGCGCAAAAAGAGCGAAGAGTGTAGTATCAGCACAACCGACCACATGTGCTGGTAAGTGTTTGGCCTATCCCGGTGAAGTAGTGACGAGGCTAGGACTAGACACCCACATAAATCTGTACAGTTGAAATATATACATATGCAACAACAGGAAACATTATCGAACATTTATAAGGAAAGAACATGCTCTGAAGTAGCAACCATTAATATATAATATCAGAAATAATCTGAACAATGGAATAAAACTTACTTTCATGTCTCATTTCATTTTCATTTCGTACCTTGTGGTAGGCGTACCACTCGCTCCCAGATTTAATAATAGGCTACCGGCAACTATGACCAATGCCAACAATCATATAACTTTGTGGTCGGTGTGCCAAACGATCCCATTTTCTTATTATACAAGTGGTCGGCGTGCCACACGATCCCATTTCTTTAATATATAAGTGGTCGCGTGCCACGCGATCCCAATTCTTTAATATATAAGTGGTCGGCGTGTCATACGATCCCAATTCTTTAATATATATTACCGGTATTGAACCAATAATCTCTGATCAACAATATGTATATAAATGTATTACCGGTATTAAACCAATAATATTCAATTTCAACAACATTTATATTATCGGTGTAAAACCAATAAATTATAACTGATCAACAATATATGCATGTTACCGGTGTGACACCAATAATCTTTAGTCAACAATTTATATATATTACCTGCATGAAACCAATAATAATTTCCTTTCATATAATCACATAAGATTAATGGAATTTAATTCATTTAAGACCCACGGTCATGCTCGACCCCCAACGTATAGATACTCGTCACTATGCCTATACGTCGGACTCCACACATAACAATTAGCACATAAACTCAATTCTTATTCCCTCAAACTAGGATAGAACAAACACTTACCTCAAAAGTTTACGAACGATTCAATCTGTAGCAATGCATTTTCCTTCCGAATTTGGATCCAATCCAATCGTATCTATACAGAATTGATTTAATATCATCAATACTACTTACAAACTAGTTCATATGACCAAATATAATTTTTACAACATTCTATCCGGAATAGTAAAAATCGACCCCGGACCCACATGATCGAAACACGAGGTTCGAACCAAAATAAATTCACCCAATCAACCACGAGTTCAAATATATAATTTGTTCTTAAGTTCGACCCCAAAACGAGGTCTAGATCGCAAATTCTTTGAAAATCCTAACTATACTCATTTCTCTATTATTTTCTATCCATTTACACATATTTAGGCCTAGGAATTCAAATAATATTGATGGGAAATGAAAAAAACGAGTCAAGAATCACTTACCCAAGAAGTTTGATGAAAATCGCCCAAGAATCGCGAAGAAATGATGTTGGATAAGAGAGAGTTTGTTAAATGAGATGAAAATCCCGATTCTGTTCGGTTTTGGGATTAAATTCACTGGGCGAAAATTTTGTTCTATGCAATCGCGTGAACAGTGATGCAATCGCACAGAGGAAATGTTGTGGTCTACGTGATCGCGTGAGAACTGCTGCGATCGCGTAGAAGGATTTTTCTGGGATGGTCCGTTTGCTCTATGCGATCGCGTGAAATGGTTTGCGATCGCAAAGAGGAAGGTCGAGAAGCTACGCGATCGCGTGAAATGTGATGCGATCGTGTTGAAGGAATGGCCAAGGCAGTGCGATCACGTGAACGAGGCCGCGGTCGCGTAGAGGAAAACCTCTGTGTAAAAATTGCAGAAAATCTGCCAATTTTCTAAGTCCAAAAACACCCCGAACCACCTCCAAAACACTCCCGAGCCCTCGAGGCTCCAAACCAAATATGTACACTAACTAAAAAACATCATACGAACTTGCTCGCGCGATCAAATCGCCAATATAACATCAAAATCAATGGATTAAGCCTTAAAACTCAAGAATCTTTCCAAATTTTCATAAACTTCCAAATTTCCAATTTAAGGCCGAAACATGTCAAACGACGTCCGTTTTCAACTAAACTTTACAGGAAGCGCTTAACCAATATATATAACTTGTACCGGGTGTCGAAACCAAAATACGAGCCCGATACCATTACTTTTTAATAAAATTTTAGTTTTATTTTCCTTAAACATTTTCAGAAAACAATTAACAAAAAAATTCTTTTACCGGGGTTCTAGACCTTGGATTTCGATTCCGGGCATACGCCCGAGTTCCATAATTTTCTACGGATTTTTTAAGATCGTCAAATCACGGGTCTTGGTCCGTTTACCAAAAATGTTGACCAAAGTCAACCATATCAATATTAATATCAAAATTTTCTTAAAAATAATTCACATATTTCATATATTTCAACATGAAAATTTTCCGGCTTCGCATCCGGACTACGCATACAAATCAAGGCAACTATAAATGAGGCTTTCAAGGCCTCAGAAGCTCGAAATGATTGAGAAAACAAGTGATGACCCTTTGGGTCGTCACATTCTCCACCTTTAAAACAACTGTTCGTCCTCGAATGGAAAAAAGAAAAAAGTACCTGAGTCAGGGAATAGATGAGGATATCGGCTCTGCATGTCAAACTCGGACTCCCAAGTCGATGCCTCGGGAGGCTGACCCCCTCCATTGAACTCGCATAGAAGGAAAACTTTGCGACCTCAACTGTGGAACTTGTCGATCTAGAATAGCTATTGGCTCCTCCTCATAAGATAGATCCTTGTCCAATTGGACAGTGCTGAAATGTAACACATGCGAGGGATCGCCGTGATATTTTCGGAGCATGGATACATGAAACATTGGATGCACAGCTGAAAAGCTAGGTGGCAAGGCAAGTTTATAAGCCACATCTCCCAGACGATCAAGAATCTCGAATGGGCCAATAAACCTAGGGCTAAGCTTGCCCTTCTTTCCAAATCTCATCAGTCATCACGCCCTTCATAGGCGACACTCAGAGCAATACTTGCTCCCCAACCATGAATGCTATATCTCGAACCTTGCGATCTGCATAGCTCTTTTGCCTGGACTGAGCTGTACGAAGCTTATCTTGAATGATCTTGACCTTATCTAAGGCCTCCTGAACTATATCCGTACCCAACAACCGAGTTTCTCCTGGTTCAAACCATCAAATCGGAGAATAACATCGCCTACCATACAAGGCTTCATAAAGAGGCATCCGAATACTCGATTGATAGCTATTATTATAAGCAAACTCTGACAAAGGAAGGAATTGATCCCACGAACCTCCAAAATCAATAACATACGCTCGAAGCATATCTTCCAATATCTGAATAGTCCTCTCGGACTAACCGTCCGTCTGGGGATGAAAGGTTATACTTAGCTGGACTTGGGTGCCCAACTCTCGTTGAACCGCCTTCCAGAAATGTGAGGTAAACTGTGTACCTAGATCTGAAATGATAGAGATAGGCACACCATGAAGGCGAACAATCTCCCTGATATAAATCCCAGCTAATCTCTTGGATGAATAGGTAGTGGCAACCAGAATAAAATGATCTGACTTAGTCAGCCTATCAATAATAACCCTAATAGCATCAAACTTCTTCCGAGTCATTGGAAGACCATAAACGAAGTCCATAGTGATCCGCTCCCACTTCCATTCAGGAAGCTCAATTCTCTGAAATAAACCGCCAGGTCTCTGATGCTCATATTTAACCAGCTGACAATTCAGACATCGTGCCACATATGCTACAATATCCTTTTTTCTTCTACGCCACCAATAATGCTGCCGCAAACCCTGATACATCTTTGTTGCGCCTGGATGAATAGAATACTGCAAACTGTGAGCTTCTTCTAGAATCAATTCTCTAATCCTATCAACATTTGGCACACAAATGCGCCCTTGCATCCCCAAAATCCCATCAGCATCTAAGGTGACATGCTTGACACCTCGATTCACGTCCAAGCAACGGTCGTAGTCAATATAACTTGGTTTAATAAGTCCAAGATCGATCCCACAGAGAATTAACCTATCAATCACAATTTTCACAACCCAAGAGTACTTACGAATCAAGTTCTCAAAAGTTTGAGTATCTTTGTGTATGATTTTCGAATAGCTAGTTTGCAAGAATTAAAGAATGCTTTAAAAGAAAGAATTGAATGTTGAATGAAATAATATAGAGAAAGACTAAGGTATTGATTTCCCTATTGACGGAATCCCTTATCGTTATGCTCATACAAATTGTTAATATATTCTATCAATCATGAACGCTATGTGTATCGTAACCCTCTCCCGAGCAATTACAATAATTTACTAGTGCACTCTCCCGAGCTACCCTAGCTAGCTTTAATTTGAATAGTTCACTTTAGATTGCACCCAAGACTTCGTTATTCCTAATCCCGTCTTTACGCCTAAAATTATAGATTCCTCTAATAACTTAGGTGTGGTGTTGTTCAACAATAAACCTAAATATGCACTTTTTTCCAAGTTATGCACACTAAATAGGCACCGCTAATTGGGAGCTCTACCAATTAACTACAATAAGAATGAAGTTGAACAAATAGAAATCTAAGTCACAATTTGTAATCACATAAACGATAAGTTCATCTATCAATAAGTTCCATCAAAACCTTAGAAAAGAATTTAGCTACTCATGCTTGAAGAAACAAGAATAATAATTGAAATCATAAAGAATTGCTTGATAAAAATAAAGAAAGAGTTTTGAGAGGAATCTCTCCAACTAAACCTTGCAAAAGTATTGAAGAAATAAAGTACATGCCTCTATGGGGCAAACTAGGAGTTTATATAGAGGTTTTAGAGCTAAGAAAACAAATTAGAGTCCAATTGGGATAACTTCCGCTGGGACCTTCGCGGTTTGTTCGCGGCCGCGAGCGGACCGCGAACAGTCAAGATTCAGAGGGCTTCGTTTCTCGCGGTTCATCCGCGACCGCGAGTGGACCGCGGATGAACAGTGCTTCTGTTTCTTCACTGCTTCGTCCAGCCCTTTTCACTTTAGCTCTTCTCTTGGCCTTTTCATCAACTTATGGCTTCAAAATGGCTTTTTAAAGTATCCAATGCATCACATGTACCTGTAAAACACAATCAAACACTAATCAAAGCATTTTGTCCTTTTAACAACATTGTTCTCATAATAAAGTGTGATTATTTAGGGTATAATTATAGTCAAATTCACCTATTATCAATACCCCACACTTAAACCTTTGCTCGTCCTCGAGCAACCTTTAATCACACCTTAGGCCAAAAAATTTTTGTCTCCCCCAAAATATGTCACAAAAGCTTATTATACATGAACAACCTAAGATATGTATACTCTTTGCTTAACTGTAAATTCTCATGCCCGCACATTATTACTTACTCTACTTATTACCAAAATCTTGCAAATTTACCTTCTTCCTCTTGAATTACATGCCCTCACAAAAGTTATTGAGAGAAGTTCCCACACATTAACAATTCAAATACATGAAACTTATAGATATCAGTAAAATTCACTCACTCTCAACAAAGAACATTTATATGAGTACAGACACACCATAAGCTTGCCCCTAGTGTAATACTCCACTAATCGAGTTATCCAATCATAGATCAAGAGGTCTTTAAGGGTTGTAATGTAGGCTATGGGACGGGTAGGATACTTTTGTGTGTAGTGACTAACCTCCCTAAGCACTTTTCTTTTCTCTTTCACCACTTTCCCTTTTTGTTTTCTCCCTTATGTCTCCCGAAAACATTTATTCACCTTTATTGGCTTTTAATCCCCATTTTTCTTTTGTTGGTGTAACTGGCCTTTGTAATTTTCATATATACATTGATATCGCTCTTTTCCTCATTGCTTTGCAACACATTTATATTGTTTTGGCCAGCTTACTATTTTCTATCATTTATTCTTGATTTTCCCTTTTCAATTTCCCTTCACCCCACACTTAAACTTTTGCATATTCATTACAATACAAGTGCTTCTAGGAGGTAAAGTAGAACAAATATAATAATTTGAAGAACATTCAAGGGTTATCAAAGAAATAGGCTTTAAGCTCAAAGGGGTTAACTAAGATATAATGTACGGGTGAATTCATGTCTATTGATATATGGGGTTACACAAAGAAATGCCTCTATCCTCTCTACAACCAAACAACTTCTATTTCGCTTTGCAAACACACAGGGCAAGTTCTAGGAATCATGTACAACATACAATGTAAGTAGCAACCTCACACACACATGGCATGCAACTCATTTGGAATCCGGTTTATCTACAAAATCCTATCAATGTTCAAGCAAGCTTTATTGTGCAATTTAAGGCATATTGAGATTCTACAATCAAGTTTAGATGATACACTCTCAAGTTCAATTTACGCTTTTGCTAATGTGCATATTTGGAGTTACATGTTGCCCTTTTTACCTCTATTCCTAAAAAAAAATCTACCTAACCCGGTTCAAATAAAAACCCTTGGAAAAGAACCGTGGTCAAAAGAAAAACCAAGGGGGAATGATACATTACCTATAAAAAGAAAAATAAAAAGAAAGAAAAATTCCTACGTGGACTACTTCCCTCAAGAGTACTTGTCCTAAATAGTCCGTCATCAGGAAGAGTCCTCTACTCATATTTTTGGATTTTTAAAATTTTCTGATTTTTTTTTTTTTTTTTTTGTATTTTTATTATTTTATATTACTTACTACACTAATATATACATCATCTACAAGATAAGTTTCCCACCCCACACTTAAAAATATGCCATGTCCTCATGGTATAAACAATATGAAAGCACAATGGGGTTTAAGAAAACTTACCTGGGACTCACTCGGAGTCGGAAACGGTGGATGGGTCAACATGGCATGCTCTCCCAAGTGCTCTGAACCATGCCATAAATCCGTTCTCTGACCGGGCTTGCCTAGTTGACATGGCATCTAGTCGTGTGTGTAGACCGTCAACTGAAGTGCGTAGAGCAGCCACTTCCTCCTCCATTGACCTCAGCATAGGTCGTGTGGAGTCGGATCTAGACATGCTTGCTCCGCGAGGAGCAGGTCTGGAGGTTCCAGCTGAATCCATGGAGTGGCTGGCCCGGGCCTCCGGTACAGGATCATCATCATCATCTAAGTCAATGGGTGTGTTGTCTCGTCCAACCCGAATTGTGGCAGCTCTAAATGGAGCTTTTGGTGGTAACTCACCGTCAGTCTCATGAACTGGGGTGTGGTTGAGGAGACACAAGGAAGTGACAAGAGATGGGTAATAGAAACCCTTGGCAGTGAGGGATCCCCTCAGTACCATCTCGTCACTAATAACCCGGGCAATATCAACATCCCGGTTTGTTACCAAACACCAAGTCAACAGAGCCCTATTAAAAGTAACATCTGTAGTGTTACTTGAGGGCAGAATGCGGTTGCAAATAATAGAAAACCAACATTTGGCAATGTGAGTGAAACAGTTAGAATGCAGAGTTTGGTTCCGAATCCATACGAGAACACCATCTACACATAAGGCCTCAATTAACATGTCCCATGTGACACCGGGCCTATCATGGTAATAATCAATATCACTCGTGTGTAGTGGTAGGCGAAGTACCTGCCTAATGGTGGGAATATGAGCATCTACATGCTTACCTCTGACGAAAACTCGTCTCAACGTGGAGTACGGGGCGTTGGCGTAGAATTCTCTGACAAGCATCTTGTTTACTTTAGTGGGTGTTTCAAAAAGGAACTCCATCTCTCGCCGTCGGATCTCATCATACATTTCCGGCTTTTCCGAGCGGATGGCTATTCTGTCCACTTCAACCTCTTGAAGCCACTTTTTGTTTGCTTTGATGTTAAATGCATTTTCCGCCCCTTCATCGGCAAACCGAGATTCATCATAAGTTGGTTGCCTGGATGAGCTCGCACCATGTCGTGATCTCTTGGGAGCCATGATCCTGTACAATTAAGATAGCCAAAAAGTGTATAAACTGTTAGTTAGTGGAAGGCTACTCGGACTTCGCCATCCTTGATAATTCACAATTGACCATCAACTCTGTGTAATTCCCGCAAACTCTTTATCTCACTATTCCCTACATGCCCAATTGCGAACCCCACACTTAGTTCTTGGCAAACATGTTATTAACTTAGTCCATCCCAAAAATTATTCAATGATCATTGTAAAAGTTGGCATTATGTCTCCTAATTACCATTAGTCTATTTGGCTCAATGTAATGTGCCCTAACTTAACCAACCAACACATATATCTTGTAGAACTACTATTAGGGTTTCCAAGTCATAAAATCAACACAAATAACAACCCAACACCCATTCTTCTCCCAACATCAATCGTAGAACAATGTTCCTTAAATTAAATTCATGGCAAGATTAAAAGCACAATGATAAATCAAGCAACATTCATGAATAGACCCTAACTAAGACTAACTAAATATTTATACAAACTAACAATCAAAACCTAAAAAAAATGGAGCAAAATAAAAGAGATAAGTAAAGAAACTTACAAGTTATAGTAATGGAGAAGTGGGGTGGAAGAAAGGGATGATTTGTAGAAGAGAGGGATGGGGATTTTTAGAGAGAAGGGAGAGGATTTGAATTTAGAGAGAGAGAGATTTGGGAGGGGAGGGGCGGCTGTTTTTGGGTTATGGGGAAGGGGGTTTAAGTTATTTAGGGTTTAGGAAAAAGGGGGGATGGAAAAATTAAAAAAATCTTGAATTTTGGCCAACCGCGGAGCTGACCGCGACTGTCCGCGGTTCGTTCGCGGCCGCGAGCGGACCGCGAACAGTCGAGATTCAGAGAAGGTATTTTTTCGCGGTTGGCTCGCGACCGCGGATGGACCGCGAACAGAGAAGTTCAGAGAGGGTCTTTTTCCGCGGTTCAGCCGCGGTCCGCGAGTGGACCGCGGACAGTGCTCCGTTATGAAAAAATTTCGACTGTTTCAGCAAAAGATTTTTTTATTTGTTTTTCTTTTAATCCTTATTACTTACTACTAAAATTAAATTACTTACAACATGTTCGTGGGTTGCCTCCCACGTAGCGCCTGAGTTAACGTCGCGGCACGACTCAGCTTAGCGCATTTTACGGCTCGCTGGACCTTTGAGGTTCATTCAAATGCAATTCTATCTTGTCCTCCATGTTATCCAGGCCTATGTATTGTTTCAACCTCTGTCCGTTTACCTTAAAGGTACGTGATCCATCCATAGTTTGAATTTCCACAGCTTCGGACTCAAATGCCTCAATTACCTTGAAGGGTCCTGACCACCTTGATTTCAATTTACCTGGGAACAGCCGTAATCTTGAATTGTATAGTAGTACCTTGTCCCCCCTTTTGAAGGTACGCTCAACTATATTTTGATCATGGATCCGCTTCATCCTCTCTTTATACAATCTTGTATTTTCAAATGCTAGATACCGAAATTCTTCCAACTCATGTAGTCCGGTCAACCTTGCTTTACCTGCTTCCTCCAAGTTGAGATTCAATTGTTTCAGTGCCCACCACGCTTTATGTTCTAATTCAACCGGCAAGTGACAAGCTTTTCCGAACACCAATTTATAAGGAGACATGCCAATGGGTGTTTTGAATGCTGTTCTATATGCCCATAGTGCGTCATCGAGCTTCCTGGACCAGTCGGTTCTTGTAGCGTTCACTGTTTTGGTCAGTACACTTTTAATCTCCCTGTTGGAGACCTCAGCTTGTCCGCTAGTTTGCGGGTGATATGGAGTGGCCACCTTGTGTTTAACATCATATTTGGCCAACAATTTCTCAAAGGCTCGGTTGCAAAAGTGTGTGCCCCCGTCACTAATGATGGCCCTTGGAGTCCCAAACCGGGTGAAAATATTCTTCTTCAAAAATCCCACTACCACCTTAGCATCATTGGTAGGTAGTGCTGCAGCTTCCACCCATTTGGACACGTAATCAACAGCAACAAGTATGTACTTATTTCCGTATGAGCTGATGAAGGGTCCCATGAAATCTATTCCCCAGACATCGAATACTTCCACCTGCTGGATTGGATTCATTGGCATCTCATGACGCCGAGAGATGTTTCCGGTGCGTTGACATTCGTTGCAACCTTTCACCCACAAGTGTGCATCCTTAAATACTGTCGGCCAATAGAAACCGGCCTCGAGTATTTTGGCAGTTGTACGAATTCCTCCAAAGTGCCCGCCGTATGCTGAAGCGTGACATGCCTGCAAAACAGAAGATTGTTCTATCTCGGGGACGCATCTCCGGATCATGTTATCAAGACATATCCTAAACAAGTATGGTTCATCCCAATAATAATGCCGACTTTCGCGAAAAAATCTTTTCCGCTGGACCGATGATAGGTCATAAGGAACAATGCCACTGGCCAGATAATTAGCGTAGTCAGCATACCATGGAGCTTTCAGGAGAGTAGTTGTGAGCAATTGCTCGTCTGGAAAAGTTTCCAGAATTTCCCCACTCTCTTTGACAAGTTCAGCTCCTTCAAGTCTTGACAAATGGTCAGCTACTTGATTCTCGGTGCCTTTTCTATCTCTGATTTCGAGGTCGAACTCTTGGAGAAGCAACACCCAACGAATTAGGCGTGGCTTAGAGTCCTTTTTATCAATTAGATATCTTAAAGCTGCATGGTCCGTGTAGACGATTACCTTTGATCCTATGAGATAGGACCGAAATTTGTCGAATGCAAACACAACCGCTAACATCTCCTTTTCCGTCACTGTGTAGTTTAGCTGTGCTCCATTCAGAGTTCTGCTTGCATAGTATATTGGATGCATCAGTTTATCTTTCCTCTGGCCCAGCACTGCCCCCACTGCATAATCACTTGCATCGCACATTAACTCAAACGGTTGATCCCAGTCTGGGGCAATGATGATGGGTGCTGTGACCAGTCTCTTTTTCAATTCCTCAAAAGCAATCCTGCATTCGTCAGTAAAAACAAAAGAATGGTCTTTCTCTAGTAACTTACAGAGAGGGTTTGATATTTTGGAGAAGTCTTTAATGAACCTCCGGTAAAAACCGGCGTGTCCAAGAAAGCTTCTTATGGCCCTGACGGATGTTGGTGGAGGCAACTTTGCAATGATGTCGACTTTAGCACGGTCCACCTCAATGCCTTTGCTTGAAACCCTGTGCCCAAGTACTATACCTTCTTGAACCATAAAGTGGCACTTCTCCCAGTTTAGTACTAAGTTTGTTTCCATGCATCTTTGTAATACTCTATTCAGATTGGCTAGGCATTCGTCGAATGAATTTCCAACCACTGAGAAATCATCCATGAACACTTCCATAATGTCTTCTACCATGTCAGTGAAAATAGCCATCATGCACCTTTGAAAAGTGGCAGGTGCATTGCATAGTCCGAATGGCATCCTCCCGAAGGCGAAGATACCATAAGGGCATGTGAAGGAGGTCTTTTCTCTATCTTCGGGGGCTATGGATATTTGATTGTACCCCGAGTATCCATCCAGAAAGCAAAAGTGAGATCTCCCTGCCAACCTGTCAAGCATTTGATCAATGAAGGGAAGTGGAAAGTGATCCTTGCGAGTGGCTAGATTCAGTTTCCTGTAGTCCATGCATATTCTCCATCCGGTGATGGTTCTTGTTGAGATCAGTTCATTGTTGTCATTTTTCACCACCGTCATGCCTCCTTTCTTGGGTACACATTGGACCGGACTCACCCAGCTGCTGTCTGAGATTGGGAAGATTATTCCTGCATCTAGCCACTTTATTACCTCCTTCTTCACTACTTCCTTCATGTTGGGATTCAGCCTTCTTTGATGTTCCCTGGAAGGTTTATGTCCGTCTTCCAGGAGGATTTTATGCATGCAATAGGCTGGGCTGATCCCTTTTATGTCTGCCATGGTCCATCCGATGGCGGTCTTGCATTCCTTAAGTACCTGTATAAGCTTTTGAGCCTGCACATCTAACAAACTGGATGAGATAATAACAGGTAATGTGGAGTTAGGGCCTAAATACTCATATCTGAGATGTGATGGTAGTGGTTTAAGTTCAAGCTTTGGTGGCTCTTCTATGGATGGCTTTGCTGGTGGGTTTTCTCTTTTTTCTAGGTGTAGGGGTTCGAATTCGATTTCTCGCTTCCAAAATCCCTTCCCTTCCAAGGATAATACCCATTCGGCCAGACATTCACCATTTACTTCTTCCATGTTCATCAGGCATGCTTGCAGTGGGTCTTCGATAGTCAATTCTGCATCGTCGGTTTCCACTATTACATCAACCGCATCGATTAGAGAGCAATTTGCGAACTCACTAGGGCGTCTCATGGATTTTTGCACATTGAAGATGATCTCCTCATCGTTCAACCTCATCTTGAGTTCCCCAGTTTCACAGTCAATTATAGCTCTTCCAGTAGCTAGGAATGGTCTTCCCAGGATTAAGGGAATTTCTTCGTCGACCCTGCAATCAAGAATAACAAAATCGGCGGGAAACACGAACTTCCCAACCTGGATTAGCACATCATCTATAATACCAAATGGACGCTTAACTGTCCTGTCAGCAAGCTGTAAAAGCATAGAGGTGGGTCTGGCCCTCCCAATACCTAACCTCTTATAGATAACTAAGGGCATGAGATTAATGCTTGCCCCCAAATCGCATAAAGCCTTAGTGAAGGCATAATTCCCTATAGTGCATGGGATGGTGAAACTACTTGGATCAGATAGCTTCTCAGCAATGGGTCTGGAAACCACTGCACTACAAGTCTGTGTGAGTGTAACTGTGGCCAAGTCTTGGAAATCAAATTTCCGCGACATTAAATCCTTCATCATCTTAGCATAACCAGGCATTTCTTTTAAAGCTTCAATTAATGGAATGTTTACCTGGATTTGCTTTAGCATGTCGAGGAACCTTTTGTATTGTTCCTCTTTTTGGTGTTTGGCCAACCTTTGGGGGAATGGTGGTGGAGGCCTCTTCTTCCCGGTGACTTGGGATTTATCTTTGTCTATCGCTTTCTCATCAATCTGTTGCTCTACCTGTTCGGCTACTTTTTCCGCTCCCTGTTGTGCTTCTTTATTATCAGCAATTGGCTGGACTGTGGCTTTTGTCAATCCTGTGGATTCATCTAGTTCCATGGGTAATGGCATAGGTGTCTCAGCCTGTCTGTCAATATTTTCACTTTCATTCTCAGCATCAAGATCTCTACCGCTTCTCAGAGTCACTGCCATTATTTGCTTTGGGATTTGGTCCTTTGGGTTCGTTTGAGTGTCTGCAGGTAATTTCCCTTGAGGCCGATTGTTTAGTGACATAGCAATCTGCCCCATCTGCACTTCCATATTTTTGATCGCTGCATCATGTGCATCTATTCTTTCATTGGTCTTAGCATTTGACCCAATTACCTGTTGCATCATAGCTTCCAACCTTGCAAACCCATCGTCATGCCTGCCCCCATGTGGTGGTGGGGGTGGATGATATCCCTGCTGCTGATTGCCGAAATTCTGAGGTCTAGGATATGGAGCCATGTTGTGTGGTGGCCTCATACCTGCTGCATTGAATTGTGGCTGGGGAGGTCTGTATTGCATTGGAGCCTGTTGGCCCCAGTTTTGATTACCTTGTCGTTGTCCTCCATAGTTAGCCACATAGTTCATATCTTCATGCTGATGATGATGTTCTTGGTCTGCAGCCCATGGATTACCTATGGGTTGGCTAATGCAAGATGTGCATAAACCACCATTGGTAGTGTCTACAATGTGAACTTGCTGCTTAACCCCTGATTCTTCCACTTTCTTTGTCAGGATGCTCATTTGTGTCAATAAAGTTGCCACGTTCTCCTCCAGAGTGTTGGATGGATCCAGAGGTACAGAGTGTACTACTGGTGTGATAGGAGCATTCCTGGACGTCCACCCGGAATTTTGAGCCATCTTGTCTAGCAAATTTTGGCCCTCTCTCCAAGTCTTGCTCAGAAAAGCCCCACCTGCTGAAGCATCTACAATATTCTTCATACTATCTGAAAGTCCCATGTAGAACCTTTGACCCAACATCTGTTCAGGAATCCCATGGTGAGGACACATAACAAGCATGCCTTTGAATCTTCCCCAAGTTTCATGTAGTGTTTCCAATGGTTTTTGTTTGAAGCTCACAATCTCATCAATTTGTTGAGCTGTTTTGTTGGGTGGATGAAACTTGTTGTGGAATTGTTTGACTAACTCATCCCAAGTTGCAATGGAGTTTATTGGGAGTGAGTTTAGCCATATCTGTGCTGCTCCTGTAACTGAGAATGGAAAAAGTAGTAATCCGATAGCTTCCGGAGTTACATTCGGTTGTCTTTGTGTTTTGCATATTGATAGAAAGTTCTTGAGGTGCTGCTGTGGATCTTCAACCTGAGACCCAGAGAATAATCCCTTGTTTTGCAACAAGTGAAGCATGTTGTTGGTAATCTGGAAAGACTCGGCTTGAATTGCTGGCACAACGATGGCAGTTGCCAAATTATCCGCTGTGGGTTGTGCCCAGTCGAACAATGCACCTTCTTGTGCCTCCTGTGCCTCTTGCATGTTTAGCCTTGCTTGCTGGTTTTGAGCGTTCATGTCACCCATGTCGAAGTCTAGTTTGATTGGTTGTTGAGATTGTTGAATTTGTTTGATGGCTTTGTTACGTACCCGGAAGGTTTGCTCGGGGTCTGAGAGTCCTTCAATTAGTTCTCCAGTCCTTGCCGATTTTCTAGGCATGCACCTGAATACCCAAATCAACAAACGTCAAAATATTCAATGTAGAGTGTAGAAAGAACCTGAATACACAAGAATCTTGAAGTTCTGGCAATGGCAATTGATAATTCCGTTAATTCCCCAGCAACGGCGCCAAAATTGATTCACGTCCAAGCAACGGTCGTAGTCAATATAACTTGGTTTAATAAGTCCAAGATCGATCCCACAGAGAATTAACCTATCAATCACAATTTTCACAACCCAAGAGTACTTACGAATCAAGTTCCCAAAAGTTTGAGTATCTTTGTGTATGATTTTCGAATAGCTAGTTTGCAAGAATTAAAGAATGCTTTAAAAGAAAGAATTGAATGTTGAATGAAATAATATAGAGAAAGACTAAGGTATTGATTTCCCCTATTGACGGAATCCCTTATCGTTATGCTCATACAATTGTTAATATATTCTATCAATCATGAACGCTATGTGTATCGTAACCCTCTCCCGAGCAATTACAATAATTTACTAGTGCACTCTCCCGAGCTACCCTAGCTAGCTTTAATTTGAATAGTTCACTTTAGATTGCACCCAAGACTTCGTTATTCCTAATCCCGTCTTTACGCCTAAAATTATAGATTCCTCTAATAACTTAGGTGTGGTGTTGTTCAACAATAAACCTAAATATGCACTCTTTTCCAAGTTATGCACACTAAATAGGCACCGCTAATTGGGAGCTCTACCAATTAACTACAATAAGAATGAAGTTGAACAAATAGAAATCTAAGTCACAATTTGTAATCACATAAACGATAAGTTCATCTATCAATAAGTTCCATCAAAACCTTAGAAAAGAATTTAGCTACTCATGCTTGAAGAAACAAGAATAATAATTGAAATCATAAAGAATTGCTTGATAAAAATAAAGAAAGAGTTTTGAGAGGAATCTCTCCAACTAAACCTTGCAAAAGTATTGAAGAAATAAAGTACATGCCTCTATGGGGCAAACTAGGAGTTTATATAGAGGTTTTAGAGCTAAGAAAACAAATTAGAGTCCAATTGGGATAACTTCCGCTGGGGCCTTCGCGGTTTGTTCGCGGCCGCGAGCGGACCGCGAACAGTCAAGATTCAGAGGGCTTCGTTTCTCGCGGTTCATCCGCGACCGCGAGTGGACCGCGGATGAACAGTGCTTCTGTTTCTTCACTGCTTCGTCCAGCCCTTTTCACTTTAGCTCTTCTCTTGGCCTTTTCATCAACTTATGGCTTCAAAATGGCTTTTTAAAGTATCCAATGCATCACATGTACCTGTAAAACACAATCAAACACTAATCAAAGCATTTTGTCCTTTTAACAACATTGTTCTCATAATAAAGTGTGATTATTTAGGGTATAATTATAGTCAAATTCACCTATTATCAACACCTCCTCACTGAACCGTGTCTTTAAGGTCACATAAATAAGAGTCATTATATTGTTGATCGCGGATACACTCCAATAATGAAGAGCGAGCCACCGTGCAAGCTAGCACTCGACTAGGCTCAGAAATATCCAACCTCACAAATCGGTTGGCTAAGGACTGAACATCCAAAGCAAGCGGCCTCTGATTGACTGGAATATAAGCAAGACTGCCCATACTGGCTGACTTCCTACTCAAAGCTTCGGCCACCATGTTTGCTTTTCCCGAATGATATAAAATGGTGACATCATAATCTTTCAGTAATTCTAGCCACCTTCTCTGCCTCAAATTTAATTCCTTCTGTTTAAATAGATATTGAAGACTCTTATGATCGGTGTATACTTCACATGCCACACCATACAAATAATGCCTCAAGATCTTCAATGCGTGAACAATCGCCGCCAATTCTAGATCATGAACAGGATAGTTCTTTTCTTGAATCTTCAACTGCCTCGAAACATAGGCAATAACCTTGCCATCCTACACCAACACTGCACCAAGTCCAATACGGGAAGCATCACAATAAACAGTATAAGGTCCTGTACCTGTGGGTAAAACCAATACTGGTGTTGTGGTCAAGGCTGTCTTGAGCTTCTGAAAGCTCGCTTCACATTCATCTGACCATTCGAACTGAACACCTTTTTGCGTCAATCTGTTCAGTGGAGTTGCAATAGATGAAAACCCCTCAACGAATCACCGATAATAACATGCTAATCCTAAGAAACTCCGAATCTCTGTTACTGATGTTGGTCTAGGCCAGTTCTTAACTGCCTCAATCTTCTTTGGATCAACCCGAATACCTGCTGCAGTCAAAATATGACCTAGGAATGCAATTGAACTTAGCCAAAATTTGCACTTTGAAAATTTTGCATATAGTTGCCTATTTTTCAGAGTCTGCAGAGCCACTCTGAGATGCTGTGTATGCTCCTCCTGACTGCGGGAATATATTAATATGTCATCAATGAATACTATTACAAATAAGTCTAAATAAGGCCGGAACACCCAATTCATCAATTCCATAAAAGCTGCTAGGGCATTTGTCAACCCAAAAGACATGACCAGGAATTCATAATGCCCGTACTGTCACACCTCCTTTTTTTCGTGTCCCAACTATTTACTACTACAGCCCCGGAAGGGATATAATAATAGTAGTAGGGAAGGAGTTTTTCTAATTAAAGGACATTCGGAACGAGATTTATTAATTAATTCTCAGAGTCGCCACTTGGGATAATAATAGTGTCCCAAGTCACCGATTTAATCCCGAACCGAGAAAATTATGATTCTGTTTAACAGTTCGCGAAACTAGAAATACAAATAAGGAATTATGTTAACCCGGGGGAAGGTGTTAGGCATTCCCGGATTCCGTAGTTCTAGCACGATCGCTCAACTGTCGTATATGTTCTATTTGATTTCCTTATATGCTTCAGTTTTCAAATGCTATTAATGTTTTGCTTTGTTGATTTTTAGGACTTGCGACGTCACGAAAATGCATTTCAAGTCACACCGCAACCAGTACGCCTGTGGCTTTAGTGCATTTCAGCTTCGCCGGGATTTGAGACTTGGGTCATATAAGATGTGCACCCGTATTAGGAATGTGTTTTTATTTATTGTGCATATAATGTCTACGTCTTTATTATCTTTGGGAAGGACCGTGAAATTCACTAAACAGTCCCTCCAAGTCTAACATTTTCACATTAAAATCCGTTTGGGGGCCCCGTGTATTTTTATGTTCGGAACGAGGCTCATCCCTTATTTTAAGGTTCAAACCTATTCATATACTATATTTTCTATTTTTATTTTCCTAGTATATATCTATTTTTGTGTTAATTTCAGATTTATTGATATGGGAGTCCAGGCCATTATTCATTTTTGGGCCTGGACTTCAGACTGCCTAGCAGTCGATAATCAAAATTCAACTAGGCCTCTGAACCTAGCATATGATTCTCATTCTAATCGAAGGCATAAATGCCACATTAATTCCATCCAGGCCTGGTTCTCATTAGGGCCCAAATCATTTACATTTAAAGCTTGACAAAACTAATTATCATTTTAACAGCAACTATGAATGTAACAATTAACAAGTTAAATGCCAAATTGTACTTAATCACTACTGATTCCAGTATTTAACAAGTAATTAAAAGTTCTAACATAGTAATTTATATCAATGTTATTATTCTACTTTATAGAATTGAATATTCGAATCGTTATTATGATACTAGTTGCAGGATTATTTATGTCACTTTACTCCTTAACTGAAGGAAACAATGTTGTAATTTTAACTAAACACGCTTGAACTACTGTTGTTAACAATCACAGAATCTAAAAGCAAATTTGTAGATAAATCATTTTTAAGTAAAGGTAAACGATAATACAATTTGAACTTCTAAAATACTTATCCCTTTTTTTATTAAATCAATCCGGATTCAGGGTTCAACTAACAAAAATAGATAGGTACGAATTTATACGTCCAATTTCAGAACATATTTATATCTAAGTGTGTTAGTTGAATCTTACAAGTTTAATTTTAAAATTAGGTGATAGTTATACTTAACCTACTAGATTACGTTTAACTACAACATTAGCTACTTCTACTTTAATCTAGACCGAATTCATATAGTTATTTACTTATTACAACTCAATCCTAATGAATTACAAGAGATCTAAGGCTATAACTACAAACATAAGAAAATAGATACAGCTTCAGCAAAAATCAGTCTAATATTTCATTCCTTCATCACATTTCCAATTACATATTCGAGAGACAGTAGTGTACCTGATCAATTGAGATAAAACAATGAGTTCTAGGGGAGTGAAGGATGAAGAGAATCAGCAATAGACAACAACCAAGTATCAACAGCAATGAAGGCAGATTAACACAGTAACATGTGCTATTTCAAAGCAGAAAACCCAGCGAATTCAACCAAACAAGTAGAAGACCCAGTGAATTCCACCAACAAATGAAGCACAACGAGCAGAAGTTTAAAATATCACTTGAACCAGCAGCAATGAAGCAGTAGCAGTATTTTAGTGTACCCCTTTTATTTTCAAAGTCTCGACCTTAGAACCTCTCTCAAAAATCTAACCCTCAAAGATGGAACTTTAAATTTCTTAAAGATTTTTCGAACCTTTAATTGCCAATCAATGTCTAACCCAAAAATTTCGAAGATTTGGAACCCCTTTTCCAGGCTTATAGAAGCCTATTTATAGAGGCTTTTTCGGGGGAAATTTCAAATAGGTTAATTGTATTTTCATCCCCTTATTCTTTTCAATTAATTACAGAATTGTCCATTAAAAATGTATCGAGCTGCCCTAGAACCCCTGCTAGAAGGTTCTGGGCAGTTCTATTGAGTTCTATTAGGTAGGTTTTACCCAGTTACCCTCACTTGCTAAGGTTTATTACACAAATGCCTTTTAACTCTACCTATTATACCCTTAATTATCTAAGTAATTTCAGAAATACCAAGTATTAAAGTCACTTTTATCCCTATATACTTTATTTAATCCACAATAATGTCATTTACCCTTCCCTTTACCGTTTATATTTAAGTGTTATTACCCGACCTGCCTTAGGTCTGGCAGGATCAGGGTAACACTTATTTAACAAATAGCCATTAGTCAGCCATGTCTTTAAGACTTAGCCAGTTTCAGGTTATAAACCTTTTCAATTTTAGCCTCTTTTACACAAATATCCATTAATCAGTATTCATTCTTAATTTGCAAACATAGACACAAGATACTTACACATATAACCTAAGTACACATAAGTACTCAGAACTTCAGAAGAGACTAACATACAAATCAAATTGCAAATATAGCTAGATTCATGTTGTTTTGCACAAATAACCCTTATCACGAATTTACTTCCAATTAATCAGAACCAAGAAGAAAAATTTGATATTAGTTGAATTCCAATAACTAAAACCCAATCGAGATAGAATATAATGAGCAACCACATAAAACTGGCTAATTTAGCATATGATTCATGAGTAATTACTATCAGAAAACTAGGAACACTTAAATAACTTCAGGCATGCATAAAATTCAGGGCAAGTACGAATCAAGATACAAAAACAGAGATAGAAGCATGCATAGGAACAATTTCAAGTTCTAAGCATGATAGGCATGTAAAGCACTTAACAGAACAAGTTCGAAAACAAAAAGAATCAGGTTTTCAGAATGAGTGAACATATGAAAATCAAACGACCAAAACAGGGTAGGGTACTTAGCTTTTAGGCTTATTTTCTTTTCCTTTTCTTTTTTCCATTTTCTTCTTTCTTTTCTTCTTTCTTTCTTCTTTTCTCTTCGATCTTTTCATTTTCTTGATTTTCAGAGACCGTTGGTATCTAGGTGTTAGATCTCCCAAAATAAGGCATGAGGGTTTGATTTTGAGTGTATGGGAGGGGATATGAAGACTTGTGGTCATGTTTTGGGAGTGGGGTTTATTTTTGGTACTCGCCGGAGTAGGGTTCCAGTGAGTGTTTTTCGATTGTTCGACAAGTTTGAGGCAGATTTGAAGGAAACCACTTAGGTCGGGTGGTAGATCGTCTAAAGACGGTTAAGGGGTGTTATTTTGGGGCTCTGGTTCATACTTTGGGGTGGTCGCCGACTAGGGTTCCGGCGACCGGAATTTCAAGAACAAGGAACTGTTGGTTTTTTGGTCGGGGTTAATGGGGTTTATGATGGTTTGGAGGTGAGGAGGGGTGTTTGGTGGCTAGGCTTTGGCCGGAGACAAAGACTGAGGTGGTCTCCGGTGGTCTCCATGGGAGACAGTGAAAGAGGATGAAGAAGACCTAGGCGGCTAGGGTTTAGTGTATGAAATGTGTGTGTGTACAACGGGCGTCTAAAAGAGAGAAGGGAGAATATATATTGAAATAGCATTGTTGATTCCTGGCCATTGGATCAATTGAGATGAACGACCAGGATCTTTTGGATCTTTAAACAACGACGTATGAATTAATGAGAGTTCTCATGCGATCTGTTGGATTAGTTACTTTGAACGGTTGCGATTAATCGTTTCCGACTACGTCGTTTTAGTTAATGACACATTGGTCTCATCCATTTGATCACTTGTAATGAACGGTTGTGATTGGTTTCAAATGCGACGTCGTTTAATTAAGAGATGCACCGCTTCACCATGTCCGTTGATCAAGTATAATCAATGGCCCAGATTTGTTTATCCATACGGTCGTTTGGTTAACAGCTAGGCAGACCGGCCAAAAGGTTTTGGGCCTGGTCTGTGAGTGTTATTTTGGGCTATGCATTCCTTGTGTATTTGGCCCAATATTAATTATACAATGTATTGTATTTTTTTTTGTATTTTATTATTATATTACTTGATTTTATTTAATTTTCTATATTTTCTTTTTGTATTTTATACTTTTCCCTTTGTACTTATTTTCATCTGATATATTTCTTTTATTTTCCATTTTTTTGCATTTTCCCCTAATTTCCCCATATTTTTGTATTTTAACTCTATTTTCCGATATTTTTGTATTCTTTACTTAATTTTCCAATATTTAGCATTTTTGTGATATATTTCCTAATTAATTCCTTTTGTATTGTCATTTCAATTTTATTTTCAAACAAACATTGTATTTCATCATTTCAAATCACACAATTGCAAACAAAAATTATTTTTGTATTATGTTTTATATATATTGGAATTTAATTGCTTGGGTTGCAATCACGTGCTCACAGCTGCCCCTCTTTGCTCGGGAACATGAAGAGATTTAGTGCAAAGATAAGTGAGTAGTAATGAGAGATTTTTGCCCACTTGCATATTCCGTATGAAGCATTTTTGAAAAACTTTTGACCGCACCCTACTTCATAGGTTGCCTACATATCCTAGGCTAAACAAGAATCGGGTCAGTGTAGTTCGGGAAGGTCTGGTAGTTTGAAACTACCAGGGGACTGTGACTTCATTGCTGTTGATGTTGTTATCGTTGTTATTGCTGACTGACTCCTTATTACACCGGGATAAAAAAATAAAAATAAAGAAGCTATCCTAAGCTATGATCTATGAATTACAAAAATCATATCTATGTCTTGTGTTCTTGTATTGCTTTGCTCTTTCATCTTGAATGTTGCTCTTTATTTGCATCTTCCATTTTTGTAAATCTTTCGCTTATGACTTGCTTCCAACATATTGCTTTCCTCCATTGTATGACTTCAAAATACATTTCTTCGCTCTCCAGGTTAATACCTGCTTATTGCAAAAACAAAGAAAACTTTTCCTTTGGCCTAGTATGGGGCTTTCAATGTACCATGATGTTACTTTGTTAGAAAAGAAAAACTCTTAAAATGCAGAAAGTATTCCCTTGTTATACAGGCGGGCGCCTGAACAAAAATTGAAAATGCTGAAAAGTATTCCTTCGTTATCTAGGTGGGCGCCTTAACAAAATTGAAAATGCTGAAAAGTATTCCCTTGTTATACAGGTGGGCGCCTGAACAGAAATTGAAAAAGCTGAAAAGTATTCCCTTGTTATATAGGTGGGTGCCTGAATAGAAATTAAAAATGCTGAAAAGTATTCCCTCGCTATCCAGGTGGCCGCCTGATGCAGAAATGAAAATGTAAAAACATATTCCCTCATTATCCAGGTGGGCGCCTGATGCAGAAATGAAAATGCGGAAAAATATTCCCTCGTTATCCAGGTGGGCGCCTGATGCAGAAATGAAAATGCAGAAAAATATTCCATCGTTATGCAGAAATGAAAATGCAGAAAAATATTCCCTCGTTATCTAGGTGGGCGCCTAATGCAAAAAATGAAAAATGCAGAAAAATATTCCCTCGTTATCCAGGTAGGTTCCTGATGCAAAAATGAAAATGCAAAAACATATTCCCTCGTTATCTAGGTGGGCGCCTGATGCAGAAATGAAAATGCAGAAAAATATTCCCTCAATTTGATAACTGGGTGTAAATTCTGAAAATAAAAGATAATACCTCCCTCGTTGTTCGGGTAGGTTCTTGATTTTTAAGTTCTCCATTGTGGATTCTCTCCTTTATTGCTGCTTCTTTTTTATTGTTTTCTCCCACATTGGTCACACTCACTTTAAAGTGATTAGCGAGAATTTGAATCTTTTGTCCCTGTCTAAATTAGTGAACAATTTATTAGTTATAAAATGATGGTTAGAAACTGGCATTCTGGCTGCCCTTGCTTCCACCGTCTGCCTCACATTGCTTCGTACTGCTTTGCAACTTATTCCTGATTGTCTTTTCAATTCTTTCTTCTGATCCCTTTTTGCTTTTCTCTTTTTGTTTCTTTTCTCTTATATTCCCTTTGGCTATGTGATCGTCATGTGTTTTTATTTCCTCTTTTCCTTTGAAGGACCCAGTATTATTATGCAATCTAACATGAGAAGCTGGTAGCTAGCTTTCAACTGGCAACTGGTTTTGAACAAAATAGAATGAAATTCAATGACCTGAATTTCAGGGGTGAGGACATTTTGAAGTAAAGACAGAACATATCTGGGTATGGAAGGTTGATTCCTTTGACCATGCCATGCATTTGAATATCCAACCCAGTCCGTCCAATCAAATTGTTGCCAACTTAATTTCTCCTTTCATCAACTCAAACCTTGTCTGTCTTGCCATTTTCACGCATCAGGTCATTCCTCACTTTCTTCTTATGGTGCCCGTGAGGGTTTTCACCAATAAGACTCTCTCATTTTTATTTTTCTCTCACCTCATATTCGCCTTATGGTGCCCGTGAGGGTTTTCACCAATAAGACTCTCTCATTTTTATTTTTCTCTCACCTCACATTCGCCTTATGGTGCCCGTGAGGATTTTCACCAATAAGACTCTCATTTTTATTTTTCTCTCACCTCACATTCGTCTTATGGTGCCCGTGAGGGTTTTCACCAATAAGACTCTCTCATTTATTTTTCTTTATTTTTGTGATTCCAAACTTCCGGGTATTGTTCCTGATGTGTTTCTCTTTATTTCTGTTACATTGTCATTTTCTTGAAATTAATCAGAAGGTCTTTCTTTGGTCCGTAACGTGGCTTTTGGATGGGTTTAGAAAGAAAGGTATAAAGGCTCAACAATTTAAACGTGGGTTCAAAATAATTATAACTCTCGAAATCATAAAACATAACTTCTGCCCCAGTTTCAATATTTGGGGAATCTTGGATTTTACTTCTGTCGTGACTGAACCTCATTGAGGCTGCCTACATACCCTTTCGGGATCAAGTCAAATGTAGTCCGTACCCTAAGTTATCTTCGTCATTGACTTTTCCTAATTTTTCTTTTGTATATTTTTTCTTCCTTTTTTTCATTTTTCTTCATTTTCATTTTTCTTCATTCTCGTTTTCTTCTCTTTTGATTTTTTTTTTCAATCTTCTCTTTTCTTTTCTTCTCTTTTCATTTCATTATTCACAATTGGTTCCGAGAGAGGGGTACAAAGGAATAATGCAATAAGGCTCAAAAGGGGTAGCAATGGGTAAAATGTTTGGATAGAGAAATTAAATGCCTTCATCATTTCAATTTCAAAATTATGACAAATACAATTGTACATGTGAAAAAGGAATCATACATAGTATCTCTTGACTGCATCGGAGTTGATAGCAGTCTCTACCCATTTCTCTTCCACATCTGTTAGATATAGAGCTCCGTTGGACAATACCCGAGACACCATGAATGGCCCTTGCCGATTAGGTGCAAACTTTCCCTTTGCTTTGGCCCAGTGTGGTAAAATATGTCTTAGCACCAACTGTCCAACTTCGAATTTACGTGGACGTACTTTCTTGTTATATGCTCTAGCCATCCTTTGTTGGTACAGCTGTTCATGGCATACTGCTGCTAACCCTTTTTCATCGATCAAGCTCAATTGCTCTAACCGGGCTTTTACCCATTCATCATCATCAATTTCAACCTCAGCTATAATCCGGAGGGAAGGTATTTCAATCTCTACAGGTATAACTGCCTCCGTTCTGTACACCAATGAGTAAGGGGTTGCACCGATTGAAGTACGCACAGTAGTACGATAACCCATGAGAGCAAATGGTAATTTTTCATGCCACTGTCTTGACTCTTCCACCATTTTCCTGAGAATCTTCTTAATGTTCTTATTTGCTGCCTCAACTGATCCATTTGCTTTAGGCCGATAAGGTGTAGAGTTACGGTGCAAGATTTTGAACTTTTGACATGCCTCTGCCATGAGGTGACTATTAAGATTTGCTCCATTGTCTGTGATAATCACTTTAGGAATTTCGAAGCGACAAATGATATTTGTATGTATGAAATCCACTACCGCCTTCTTTGTTACTGCTTTAAATGTCTTCGCCTCCACCCATTTAGTGAAATAATCAATTGCTACCAGGATAAACCTGTGCCCATTAGATGCGGCGGGTTCTATTGGACCGATGACATCCATGCCCCAGGCGACGAATGGTCATGGTACTAACATTGTATGCAAATCATAGGGTGGGGAATGAATCAAATCTCCGTGTATCTAGCATTGGTGGCATTTCCGCACATACCTAATGCAATCCCGCTCCATGGTGAGCCAATAGTACCCAGCTCTTAGTATTTTCTTGGCCAAAACATATCCACTCATATGAGGTCCACAAGCTCCTACATGAATTTTATCCATGGTTGTAGTGGCCTGATGTGCATCTATACATCTCAGTAAACCCAAATCCGGGGTTCTCTTGTATACAACTCCTCCGCTGAAGAAAAATCCACTCGCTAGTCGCCTTATAGCCCTTTTCTGATCTCCCGTGGCTTGCGCTGGGTACACCCCCATCCTCAAATATTCTTTAATATCATGGAACCATGGCTCACCATCAAGTTCCTCTTCTACCGTGAAACAATAAGCATTTTGATCACGAACTTGTATCTGCAGTGGATCTATATAGTCTTTGTCAGGATGGTGTAACATAAACAATAATGTGGCCAGGGCATCTGCAACTTCGTTGTGCATTCTTGGGATATGTTTGAACTCTTTGGACTGAAACCTCTGAGATAGTTCATGTAGACATTGTCGATATGGTATAAGTTTCAAATCCCTTGTCTCTCATTCACCTTGAATTTGATGTATCAAGAGATCCGAGTCACCCATGACCAAAATATCTTGAACACCCATGTCTATTGCCATTTTTAATCCCAATATACATGCTTCATACTCGGCCATGTTATTAGTACAGAAAAGTCGTAGCTGAGCGGTAACATGATAATGCTGACCTGTTTCTAAAATGAGCACTGCTCCAGTTCTGACCCCTTTGCTATTGATGGCTCCATCAAAGTATAGCTTCCAGCCCGACTTGTCATCTTGTTTCGATTCCTCAAAATTCATTGTCTCCTCATCAGGAAAATATGTCTTTAACGGTTCATACTCATCATAGACTGGATTTTCTGCCAAATGGTCAACGACTTCCTGTGCCTTCATTGTAGTGCAGGTCACATAAACAATATCAAACTCTATGAGTAGAAATTGCCATTTAGCGAGCCTTCCTATGGGCATAGGCTTCTGGAAGATGTACTTCAGTGAATCCAACCGAGATATAAGATAAGTGGTATAAGCCGACAAGTAATATTTCAACTTCTGTGCAACCCATGTTAAAGCACAACATGTTCTTTCCAGCTGAGTGTATTTTACCTTGTAAGATGTAAATTTCTTACCAAGATAGTATATTGCTTGCTCTTTCTTCCCTGTTTCATCGTGCCGCCCCAGTACACAGCCAAAAGAATTATCCAATACTGTCAGATAAAGGATCAAGGGCATTCCAGGTTCTGGAGGAACCAACACAGGAGGATTGGCCAGATATTCATTGATTTTGTCAAATGCATCTTGACATTCCTCAGTCCAATTTGCCGGCAACATCTTTCTTTAATAATTTGAAAATGGGCTCACAGGTCGATGTTAACTGAGCAATAAATCTGCTAATATAATTCAACCTGCCCAACAATTTCATCACCTCTTTTTTGTTCTTTGGCGGAGGTACATTTTGGATTGCTTTTATCTTTGAAAGGTCTAATTCAATACCATGCCGGCTTACTAAGAACCCCAATAGCTTTCCCGATGGTACTCCAAAAGCACATTTTGCTGGATTGAGCTTGAGATTATATCTTTGAAGCCTCTGAAAAAAACTTTCTCAAGTCTTTGACATGATCACACTGCTTTTTGGACTTGATAATAACATCATCCACATACACCTCAATCTCTCAATGTATCATGTCATGAAACATAGTAGTCATTGTCCTCATATATATAGCTCCGGCATTCTTCAACCCAAACGGCATTACTCTATAGCAGTATGTTCCCCCTGGTGTGATGAAGGCTGTGTTTTCTGCATCTTCTTCGTCCATCAGGATCTGATGATAACCCGCATAACAATCCACAAAAGAACCAATCTCATGTTTGGCACCATTGTCAATCAGTATATGGATATTTAGCAATGGAAAATCATCCTTCGGACTGGCTTTATTGAGGTGTCGATAATCAATGCACACTCTGGTTTTTCTGTCGTTCTTTGGAATAGGTACAACATTGGCTAACCAGGTGGGATACTTGGTGACCCGTATGACCTTTGCCTCAAATTTCTTATTGACCTCTTCTTTTATTTTCACACTAATACCCGTTTTGAACTTTTTTAATTTTTGCTTAACCAGCCGGCATTCTGGATAAACGGGCAACTTATGAACCACCAAGTCAGTACCGAGCCCGGGCATGTCATCATAAGACCAAGCAAATATGTCCTTGTACTCATATAGCAACCTGATCAAATCTTCTCTGAGTGAAGTCTCTAAGTGTACACTAATCTTTGTTTCTCGAATATTCTCCTTATTTCCCAAATTAATAGACTCCGTCTCATTTAAGTTTGGTTTGGGTTTCTCTTCATAATGGCTCAAATCCTTACTAATTTCCTCCAACACTTCCTCATCCTCATATTCCACTTCATTTTCATTTTCAATTTCTTGTATATCTATCCGATTATCAAGACTGGACCAGGGATCCTTCATGCATGACATATCATTGAAATCAGCAAATACTGGACTGTACAAGAAAAAGAAGAAAAATAAAATAAGGCCAAAAATAGGGGAAGAAAGAAATTGCATTTCTTTAAACTTCGAAAGGTAACAAGGTTTGGATACATTTGACTAGACGGAACATAGGATTACAATTTTCGAAACAAGACAGTTTTGGGAATTGAATATTAAAAGCTAACTACCACAACTCCTTCATGATTAGAAGAGGAGTAGCTTCCCAGTTATTTAGCCTTATGTGGGGTCCAACAAATTGAACATCCATCTTGCTTGTTCCCTCGGCTGCTTCTATCATATGTGTTTCATGATGCATCGGCAAAGGATTTTGCGTTATGTTTGGAGTCTTGGGTGCTTGCACCTCAATTCTTCTAGAGTCAATGAGTTCTTGTATCGCAGACTTTAGGTGCCAACATTTCTCCGTATCATGTCCCGGTGCCCCAGAATAGTATTCACAATGGACAGATTGATCTTAGTTTCTTGGTGGAGGATTGGGAATTTTAGGCTCAATGGGACTCAGCATTCCCAATTCTCTTAGTCGGTGGAATAGGCTGGTATATGAGTCTCCCAGAGGAGTGAATGTTTTCTTTCTCTGAGCCCTGTCACTTTTCACTCCAGGGTCAGGACGGAAACTGGTTCGGTTAGGATTTTTGTAGGTTTTTGATGGTGGGTAGGCATTTTAGGCATTGTAGACATTCTGAGGAGCTGGGTTTTGCCATGAAGGTGGAGGCGGTAGGTAAGATTGGGCATGCTGGACGGAGAATTATGGACCATTTGGAGGATAATAATGTGGAGGTGGGTTATATGGTGCTGGTTGATATGGTTGGTATGTGCGAGGTTGGTGATGATATGGGTTGAGGCCCCGAGACCAAGATCTTCCCTTAATAACCGCCACTTCTTCTTTCTTCTTCTTTCCAATTGATCCTTCTGTTCCCATCTGAATTGCTTGATTTGTAGCCTTGATGGCTGAGTAACTCATAATCTTGTTTGTTTTCAGACCTTCTTCCACAAAACTCCCCATCTTCACTACCTCATTAAAGGTCTTTCCAATTGCAGACACCAAACGCTTGTAGTATGTCGGCTCCAAAGCTTGTAAGAAACAATCTACCATCTTTCCTTCTTCCATTGGTGGATCCACACGGGCTGCCTGTTCCCTCTACATGAAACCATACTCCCGAAAACTCTATCCGGGCTTCTTTTCCATCTTGGTCAATGACAATCTATCAGGGCTGATTTCCAGATTATATTGAAAATGGTTCGCGAATGATTGAACCAAATCGTCCCAAATGAACCATCGGGTATGATCTTGATGGGTGTACCATTCTAATGCTGAGCCACTGAGGCTTTGACTGAAGTAGGCCATGAGTAGTTCATCTTTTCCTCCATCTCCACGCATTTTGCTGCAATATCCTCTCATATGGGCCACTGGATCACCATTGTCATGCCCAAATCAAGGGACATGATCGGCGCCTGACCGGGTAGCCCCAGTCAAGCGGACCTGGGTGCCCTTCATCCCCACGCGTTACCCCTGCGTTGATTGTTTCTCATTAGCCAAATGTCTTACCCATTTATAACTAATTTCACAATATACAAACATAACCATGCGAGTAATTCATTAACAAGTTTACAGTTTTTTTACAATGCACGACATAATATATACATAAGACTAGAATCCCACAGTTTACATGTCTACGGAGCCTCTAGGATAAAAAAGGGAATACAATACTTGCTGGTAACAAGGCTCCGGCTATACCTTACAAAATATCAAAATAAAGTCTACAACAAAAGTGGCATGAGCCACATCGGGCCCCTGAGGAAGAAAGGGGCGCACCAAAACGGGCAGTGGAAGATGAAGAATACTACTGCAGACGAGCAGAAGTGCCTGCTACTAATCCACCTACAATTATAATACGAATGTAGCATCCCCGGCAAAAGGGACGTCAGTACAATGGAATTGTACTGGTATATATGGGCAAACTTTGTCCCAAGTAAACTCAAGCCATTAAACAGGTAATTACGATAATAAGACAGCCAATAAATTACATCAAGAATCAATTAAGCCAGATAACCAAGTTTTCCATATTTTCCTCATTTCAGATAATTATCAACACCAAGCACGTTTAAGATCAACAAGTAAAACAACAACCAATAAATCACGTAAAACACAAGTACTCAAACAAAGGGGCAATCAGTGCCCCACAGGTTGCAAACTCTCCTGCTATCTCCTTTCACAATTTCATATAAATGATTTTATATCAATTTCATTAGAGATTTCGATCGCTTTCCATCCTTATTACCTCGTCCACCCTTATTACCTCGGCCACCCTTATCACCCCAACCCACACCTTATTACTTCGTGTTGCGGCGCGCAACCCGATCCCACCGTACAGTTTCAAACACAACAATCACAAATAGCAGATAAGGCACTACACACAATTACTACAAGTTCAAATAAGCAACTTACAAATTGGTTCATGTTCTCAAATACTTCTCAAACCAATATCACAACCAAGTTACAATGTTTCCATAATCGAGAATGTTCATACTGTTATGTTCAACAACTTACCACACTTCAAGTGTTTCATTTCTTTTCCACAAGGTACCATATATGCCATAATAACCATTATTCACAATTCTTTACCAATTTCAACTCTTGTTTATCTTTCGGTTCATATCCCATACTACATCACTCATAGTTCATCAGCGAATTTGAATATCCAACAACAACATCAAGAATTTCACACAATTTGTCAAATTAACACGTACCAAATAAATTGTACACATATGGGCGATTTTACAAGAATCAAAATTAGCCATACATACCTGGTATCGAGTTTTTTTTCCTCCTTTAACCTCCTACTTTGTGCTTACCCAAGTTATTCTATTTTGCCCACCTCATTCTTGCAGACTCTTACTTCTACTTACTTTTTCTTAAAAAAAAACCAAGTTCAATAGTCATGCATGAGTGTTAAATTCCATTTTCAAAAGCTATTATATGCAAACCTTTCTTTACCCATTTTAAAACTGAAATTCAGAGAAAATAGTTAGGGTTTTTACCTTGCAAAGATTGGGGAAGTTGAATCTTGGCCCTAGGATCCTTTGGACTAAATGTTTGAAACAATTCTTGAAGATGATAGACTTCTCTCTCTAAGACCCCTCTCTTCTCTCTCTAATTTTGGTAAGAAAACATGATAAAATGAAGGAGAAGGGTGTTTTATTGAAGAAGGGGTCGGGTTAAATTTTATAAAAACTCTGGGCCGGGTCAATTCTGTGGTCACATCTGCGATCGCAGAATCAACATGCGGTCTACATAATGACCGCACAATTGCCTTAAAATTTTCATAGGTTATGTTACGGAATGCGACCAAAATGCGGTCCGCATTCTTGATCTGCGGTCACAGAATGCACCATGGATTTGATACCCAAAATCCACAAGAAATTATGCGGTAGATCTGCGGTCCGCAAATCCAGTATGCGATCGCATATCGATCGCATTTTCAACACCAGTTTTTGAAAACATTCTGTTAAGCTCTACGATAGGAATGCGGTCTGCATAGCAAATATGCGGTTGCATTCTTAACCGCAGAATCGACACTTTTCTGGGAAAATTGATTCTTTAAATTTTTGAAACTTCAATCACTACCAATGGTCTGAACCGCGACGAGCAAGCTCGCCGCGAAGAATTCTACGCATTCCTAACACATTATTCGGACCATGACACCACAGTTACTAGGTTTTAAGCACAACAATTTTACGGGGCCTTACAACCATGGCCATCATACATGTCAATTTTTGGCAATTTAAACCCAACAGGTAGCTGTACCTCAGGGAACAAACACAAGTCCTTGTATGCCACACTAACTTGGCCTCCCAGACCCTACATATTGCGAAACGACTGCTCAAGGCTCTTTATTTTCCTGGCCATCTCCTTTTGTTAAGGTTTCTAGCAAGTTTCTCCCCTTTGTCATGCTTTTAGAACGAGTGTTGTAATTGTGATGTGCCAAAATGCCAGTTGCTAACTATTTTATCTGATACTCATCAACGACAAAAACTTGTTAATAGTTAGATCATAATAGATAAACATCACAAGTTTAAAACACACAACATTTGCCTGGTAATTATGCATCATCCCGGCATTATTATTCTTCTTTTGACCCACCAATTTTCTTTTTCGGCTTTTTTTTTTGTTTCCATTCATCTCTTTTTTTTCATTCATTGTTTTTCTTTTCCTTTCTCTCTTTTTTTTTTCATTTTTCGATCCTATATGTTTGCCTATCGCTCAAGCAATTTGCATATAAGGAAAAATAATGACAATTTCTTTTGGATTTTTATTGATATTCAAACATTGATTACAAAAGATAATGTTGTACTACAACCTTTAAGATGCAAAAAAATACAAATACAAAAATGCATGCCCTATGAATACATTAAAGCCCCTAGTGCTCGCGAGACATCGTTCGGTCTTACCGCAGGCCTATATGCTAATCCCTTTTGGAGTTTGTCCAGGTCGGTCATAACTTGTTTCACAAAGATCATTGCTGCTGCGGTAAAGGTAGACTGGGTCATATCCTCGCACAGTTGGTATTTTCGCGTAATGTATTGAGCAATGTTGACAATTCTTTCCCTAATGATCCCTTTCTCTTGAAGCAACCTCCCGATCTGTTCGGCACGAGCATCCAAGGTTTGCTGGCTCTTCTTTTGAAGTTGTTGTAGCTCCAATTCTAACCGAGCCATGGCCATATATCAATATTCTCTCTCTATATCAAATTCTTTAGTTTGTTTGTTACTTTTGACCTTGGCCATAACAATTTTCTTCCTTAATCGGGCTACATCAACATTATGTTCATCCTTTAACTGCTGAACCATCCGAGCTCTTTCTTCGACATTCTTGGCTAATTGTTTCCGAACCCCAACTAATTCCTTTTCATCTTTATCTAGATCAAACCTATAATCGTTCACCTTGCACCGTAGATTTTCAATTAGCTTTTCATCCAGGGCAAGTCGAACTGGGGTTTCGATTGTTGTTCTCATTTTCACAATCTAAGCCTTCAATGTTTCATTTTCTTTCCTCAATTATTTCTTTTCACCCTCATCGGCTGCTGCTTGTAAGCTGCTTTCGAATTTGAGGTTCTGAAATTATTTTTCTAACATGCTGATTCTGACTCGATATTCATTTTCCTTGGCCATCCAATCCTTTTGTTCTGTTGATTGCTCGGCAAACTCTTGAATATGAGGTCTCTTCGTCGGTCTCTCATGCTCAACATCTCTACGGTACCATGCGAAATATCCCGGTGATACTTCACCTCTAGCCCGATCTTTCACACTGGTGTCCATTCTCAAACATTGGCACTCATTCCATATTTGTTGGATTTTTGCTTCCGGGAATTGCCCATCATGACTGATCTCTATTGCTTGAAGGTTGAGGTCCCCATCTTTCGGCACAATCTGATATCTTCTGAGTTGCCTTAATACTCAGTATGGTGCATAAGGTTGGATACTCTTGAGACCCATTAAAAGTAACTACGACCCTTCTGCTGGCATATATATGACTTTATTGAGGGGCAACCATCCATACGCCCATTCTATCTGGCTAGTAGTTAGTGATCAGAAATATGTGATCCAGCCCTTCGACCCTTCTGGCAGTTTGGCCTCTTTTGTCCTCACGTAGAATTCTTCGATACATGTCTTTTCAGATGATCCATAGCTTGAAAACTGAGGGTGGTGGCATAAATGCCCTGTCATCCACATTTCAAGAAGTAGATTACACCCCTCGAAGAAATCTTCTCCCGCTTTCAGGCCAAGAGAGCACGGAAGATATCGGTCACTATCATTGGTGCCAACGTACTATTGTCTTGTGTAAGGAGAGTACTGGCAACTCCACCAACTCTAATGTCTATGTTCCCGACTTTCCTCGGAAATATAATTAACCTCTGAAAGGCTACCATAAAGGCAAAACGCATGTGTTTCTCCCATTTAGCCTGGTTCATTTTGCTGCAGAGTTTATTCATTGGAGAATTTAATCCTCCCATGTGGCCATATCTACGGTATATAAAGTTCATGGTGCAGAACCCGTGGACCAAATCTTCATTGTGAACATTTCTGGCGATTTTTAAGGAGTCGAGGAATATATGCACAGTGATAGCCCTTGGAGCAACCGGATACTTGTCTTTTAAGGGAACCTCACCCTTTCCGATGTAGTTAGCAATTTCCTCCAATGCCGGAGTAAGCTCAAAGTCGAAGAAATGGAGCATGTTGTGTGCGGGATCCCAGTAGGCAACTAAAGCTCGGATAATATCACCTCGATGTACTATGTCAAGCAGCCCAGTAAGATCTTTCAAATATTTGTTGACCCAATTCTGTCCATCTTGGCCTAAATCATTCCACCACTGTGATGACCCGGCTCGTCGTCACGGGAATTACCACCCTGTTATGTTGTAATTATATGTTTTATGCCTTTATATCAGTGTTAGAGTCTATCGGGTGAGTTAGGAGTGAATTGGATTGAAAATGAGGCATATAATCTTTTTGAAGGAAACTTGAATGTGGAAAGTCAACCTGGAGTTGGCTATTTAGTTAGAGGCCTCGGAATCGGATTCTTATGATTTGGTTAGTTTCGGGAGGTGATTTGTGACTTAGAGGAGCGATCGGAATTGAATTTGGAGGTCCGGTGTAGAAATAGGCTTGAATTGGCTAAGGATGAATTTTGGCGAAATCCGAATGGTAGGTGAGATTTTTATCCGGGGGTCGAAATGCAATTCCGACAATTTCTGTAGCTTCGTCATGTGATTTTGGATATGTCCGCAAATTTTCAGATCATTCGGACGTCATTTGGTCGGATTTTAGACCGAATGTGTAATTCGGAAGTTTTTAGAAATTTAGGCTTGAATTCGATGTGAATTATGGGTTTTGATGTTGTCAGACGTGTTTTGAGGATTGGAACAAGTTCGAATAAGGTATTAGGATGTGTTGGCATGTTTGGATGAGGTCCCGGGGGCCTCGGGGTGTTTTCGGATGGTTAAACGGGAGAAATATGGAAAATTGCAGACTTTGTGCACTGGTTTTGTTGTTTTCGCTCCTGCGGGAATGGGAGCGCAGGAGCGAGTCCGCAGAAGCGGATAAGGGGGCGTAGGGGCAGAGGCGATCGCTGAAGTGGAGCCTGGTCCGTAGGGGCGACGTCGCTGGTGCGAGAGGGTAATCGCAGAAGCAGACTTGATGCGTAATGGGAAAGTCCGCAAAAGCGGATTCTTGATCGCCTAGGCGAGTCCGCACGAGCGGACTCTTGTGCGCAGAGGCGAAAGTCACCGCAGGAGCGGTTATGATTTCGCGGAAGCGGACGCGCGGAAGCGGTCCTATGTTCGCAGAAGCGGAATTGGCCGGCTAGGCCTGGAATCGCAGAAGCGACCAGCTGGTCGCGGATACGGGCTCGCAGGAGCGGAATTTTGTCCGCAGAAGCGGAAATCGCAGAAGGATTAAAAGTATCAGGAGTTAGAAAATTTCAGAAACATTTCAACATTTGGGGTCTCGGCTTAAGAGGCGATTTGGGCGATTTTGAAGAGAAATTCAAGGGAATTCATCAGGTAATCAACTATGGACTTAAATTATGATTAGTATTGATAATATTATGCAAATATCTCATGAAAATGGAGGAATTTGGGGTAATTTATGGAGGATTTAGCCCTAGGCTTGAACTTTAGAAAAACAAGGATTTGAGTAGGCAAATGGAGTCCGAATTTAGTAAATCTTATATGCTTAGACTCGTATCGAGATGAGGGTTCCGAATATGGGACTTTCATAATTTTTCAAGAAGCGTACCGGAAGTCGGTTTTTGGCAACTTTGTCATTTTTGGTGTAAATTGAGTTGTTTTGACTGGGTATCGTTCTATTGGTCTAATTTGATGTGTTTCTACTATATCTGATCAGATTCTACGCATGCGGAGCTTGATTCTCTTGGCAAGGGCATCGCGGAGTAGTCGTCGCGCTGTTTTGAGGTGAGTAATAGATGTGGGTGATGACCAGCGGGTTCGAAACCCCGGTATACCACTTTGTGACGCTGTATAGCGGCGAGACACGTACTCTCTTGTGAGTGCTGGGTCGATTGTGATTTGGGGACTATGGCTTAGTCCGGCCTGTTAATACTGTATTATGATATTGGTTATTCTTGAGCCGCTGAACCTCCTTCTTGAACGGTTGCATATTATATAGTGATATTGGCTACTCTTGAGCCGTTGAACCTCCATCTCGGATGGTTGAGTACACTTATGGGTTGTGAGCCAGTTATCGGGATCCTGCGAGGATTGTTATCATTGTCTTGTGATATTGAGATGCTAGTGTTACTACCAGTCCGTAGCTATTACTGTTATCATGATATTTCCAATCTCTGGACTTGACATTTACTATTTTCAACTGAAAAGTGATAAAAGAGTTTTCAAAGCTACTTTTGAGCCTGCGAGGCTGCATTTGCATATTAGCTGACTGGTAGTGGATCGGGCTGCACGCTGCAGCGTATATTCATGATATTGTGCTTGGGTTGTATGAGGTAGGAGCCCCCCCGGAGTCTGAACCCCCCACAGTGACGGGTACCCAAATTGGATCGGGCTACGCGCCGTAGCGGTCATTTCATGCATTACATTGCATTTAGCTACATCTGCTAGCTGTTATACTTGTTGTTGATATTGTTGGCTCTCTACTATTGATATTGAACCGTTACAGGGTATTGGTTACAGCTTTACATAGTGTTTTATTGCGGATTTCTTATCTACGCAGTCTTACCCCTGTTTATTACCACTGAGTCTGGCAGTACTCATTTTACTCCATGCACCTTGTGTGCAGATCCAGGTACCTCTTAGCAGACGTGATCCGGTAGCGGCCTAGAGGCATTGTGCGGGATAGTCGAGGTAGCTGCAGCATCCGCAGGACCTTACTCCCCTTCTAGTTGTCTTTTCTTTTCATGTTGTCATTTCTTTACGCACTGAGCTTTGGTTGTAAACCTTATTACACTTATGTTCTTTAGAGTCTTATGACTCTTGACCCTTCGGTCTATGGGAGTTGACATGTGTTGGGACTTGGTTCCCTGTTTTAATACATCTATCACTGTTGAATTAGTCTGTTATGCTTAAATTGGATAAAGTGAGCTTATAGCTCCGTGATTGTTGTTAATTGGTCAGGCTGGCCTAGTAGTGTGCTGGGCGCCATCACTGTCACGCCCCAAATCGAGGGACATGACCGGCGCCTGACCGGGTTGCCCCAGTCAAGCGGACCTGGGTGCCTTCCATTCCCACGCGTTACCCCTGTGTTGACTGTTACTCATTAACCAAAATATCTTACCAACAATGACTGATTTCACAATGCATAAACATAACCATGTGATTTATTTACTAACAAGTTCATAATTTATATTTACAACGCCCCATACATATACATAGGCCACAATCCCACAGTTTACATGTCTACGGAGCCTCTAGGATACAAAAGGGAAATACAATACTTGCCGGTAACAAGGCTCCGGCTATACCTTACAAAACCAAAATGAAATCTAAACCGAGTGGCATGAACCACACAAGGCCCCGAGGAAGAAAGGGGCTCACCAAAACGGGCAGTGGAAGGAGAAGGATACTACCGCCGATGAGCTGAAGTGCCTGCTACTGATCCACCTACAATCATGACACGAATGTAGCGCCCCCGGCAAAAGGGACGTCAGTACACTTGAATTGTACTGGTATGTATGGACAAACTTTGTCCCAAGTAAACTCAAGCCATTAAACAAGAATCACCGTGTTAAGACAGTCAATAGATTACATCAAGAAATCAATTAAGCTAACTAACCATGTTCCCAACCTTTTACTCATTTCAGATAAGCCTCAACACAAGCACATTCAAGGTCACAAATGGAACAACGACCAATCAACAACATAAATTGCAAGTAGTCAAACATAGGAGCAATCAGTGCTCCCCAGGTTGCAAACTCTCCTGTTGTCTCCTTTCACAATTTCACATTATTGATTTATGTATCAATTTTCAATAGCGATTTCGATCGCTTTCCATCCTTATTGCCCCTGACCACCCTTATTACCTCGGCCACCCTTATCACCCCAACCCAAACCTTATTTCACCACGTCGCGGCGCGCGACACGACCCCGCCTTACAGTTGAAAACACAACAATTTCAAACAGCAGATAAGGTACTACACACAATTTCAACAAGTTCAAATAAGCAACTTGCACATTGTTTCATGTTCTCAATTACTTCTCAAGCCAATATCACAACCAAGTTACAATGTTTCCACATTCAATAATATTCACACATGTATATTCAACAATTTTCCATAATTCAAGTGTTTCATCTCTTTCCACAATAAACCAATTCTCAAGTGTTTCGATTTCTTTTCCACAAGGTGCCATATAGGCCATCATAATCATTATTCACAAATTCTTTACCCAATTCAACTCTCATTTACCTTTCGGCTCATATTTCATACCACAACACTCATAGTTCAACAACAACTTTGAATATCCAACAACAACATCAAATAATCACATACGATTTCTCAAATCAACACATGCCAAACAATTTTACACATAAGGGCGATTTCACAAGAATCAAAATTAGCCATACATACCTGGTGATGAGTTTTCTTCCATTAACTTCCTACTTTATGCTTACCCAAGCTATCTTACTCTTGCCAACCTTGTTCTTGAAGACTCTTACTTCTACTCACTTCTTTTTACTAGAAATCAAGTTCAATAATCATGCATGAGTGTAAAAATTCTATTTTTAAAAGCTATTATATGCAAACCTCTCTTTACCCAATTAAAACTGAAAATCAAAGAAAATAGTTAGGGTTTTTACCTTGAAAATATTGGGGAAGTTGAATCCTTGCCCTAGGATCCCTTGGAATTAAAATGATTGGAACAATCCTTGAAGATACAAGATTTCTCTCTCTAAAAACCCTCTCTTCTCTCTCTAATTTTTGGTGAGATGATATGATAAAAATGAAGAAGAGGTGTGTTATATTAAAGAAGAGATCGGGTCAAAATGTTACAAAAACTGGGTCGGGGTCAATTATGCGGTCACTATGCGACCGCAGAACACACATGCGGTCCGCAAAGTGACCGCAAAATGGCCTCAAAAATTACAAGTTTCTGTTAAGGAATGCGGCCGGAATGCGGTCCGCATGTTTGATCTGCGGTCGCAAAATGCACCGCAGATTTGACATGCGATCGCATATCGACCGCACATTTGACGGATTTTTTGAGAAGCTCTCTGGAACGATTTGCGGTCAGAATGCGGTCCGCATGTTGATTCTGCGGTCGCATTCTGGACCGCATATTTGACACTTTTTCGGAAAAATTATTTCTCTACATTTTTGAAACTTAAATCATTACCAAGGGTCCGAACCGCGGCTCGCAAGCTCGCCGCGAAGAATTCTACGCATTCCTAACACATTATTCGGACCATGACACCACAACTACTAGGTTTTATGCACAAAATTTTTACGGGGCCTTACATCCTCCCCCCCTTAAGATCATTCGTCCTCGAATGAGGATTTTGAAATAAATGAGTTGGTTTTGAAAGACATGATATGCAAACTATCAAAATTTTGACTAACTCTTATATTTTAGAAAAATTTCGCCAGAGTTTCCTTTGTATTAAGGGCATATCCACCTGTCAGAGGGCCCCCGAAACACATTACCAAACAACAATACACAAATACAACACTTTTCACAACTTGTATATACTTTCTTGCCTCAACGAATGCACATATTCTATCACATTGTTACAATTGCACATAAACTAGTCACTTCAATGAATTATTACCTTATTTACCCAATTTAACACACCATGTACACTTAACAAACCATTACCAATCTATACTTACTATTAGTCGCTTACTTAACACATAACTCTTTACAAAATGGAGGAGGCTTTTACTAACACTAAGAGGGAAACAACTTGGACAAGATGACAGTTACTAGAAGTAGAAGGATCGCCTAATTTCTTCTAAGCTTGATCAAACAAATGGGGGTACTTTTCCTTCATCTCTTTCTCTGCTTCCCATGTGGCCTCCTCAACTTGTTGACTTCGCCAGAATACTTTAACAGAGGCAACCTCCTTATTTCTTAACTTACGGACTTGCCTATCAAGAATGGCAACTGGAACTTCTTCATATGACAAATCTTCATTAACCTCAATAGCCTCGACTGACATGATTGCGGATGGATTTCCAATCACTTTCTTCAACATGGACACATGGAATACCGAGTGCACCGATGACATCTCAAGAGGCAATTCTAGCCTATAAGCAACTTGACCAATCCTTTGAACGATCCGATATGGACCAACATACCTAGGACTCAATTTCCCTTTCTTTCCGAATCGCATGACTCCCTTAATAGGAGATACCCTCAAGAACACCCAATCATCGACTTGAAACTCCAAATCCCTTCGATGAACGTCTGCATAGGACTTTTGACGACTCTGTGCTGTTTTCATTCTCTCCCTGAATAACTTTGACCTTTTCCATAGCTTCGTACACCATATCTGGCCCGAGCAATTCCGCTTCACCTACCTCAAACCACCCGATTGGCGATCTACATCTTCTCCCGTATAATGCCTCAAACGGGGCCATTTGAATGCTAGCTTGATAGCTATTATTGTAAGCAAATTCTATCAGTGGCAAGTGTTCATCCCAATTACCTTTAAAATCTAAGACACAAGCCCGCAACATATCTTCAAGCGTCCTGAATGGTCCGCTCGGCCTGTCCATCGGTCTGTGGATGGAAAGCTGTGCTGAGATTCACCTAGATTCCCAAACCTTGCTGATACTTCTTCCAAAAGTTAGCTGTGAACTGGGCCCCACGATCCGAGATAATAGAAAGTGGAGTGCCATGAAGTTTTACTATCTCCTTGATGTACAATCTTGCATATTGCTCTGCGGTATCAGTGGACTTGACAGGCAGGAAGTGAGCTGATTTGGTGAGTCGATCTACTACCACCCATATTGAATCGAACTTACGCCGAGTGTGAGGTAACCCCACCACGAAATCCATATTGATCATCTCCCATTTCCACCTTGGTATTTCTATAATCTGAGTTAATCCACCGGGCCGTTGATGCTCGGCCTTCACTTGTTGACAATTCGGACATTTAGCTACAAAGCCTGCCACATCCCTTTTCATACCGTTCCACCAATAAATCTCCTTAAGGTCATGATACATTTTCGTGGAACCTAATTGTACAAAATATCTGGAAATATGTGCCTCTGCCATTACCCTTTCCCGAAGTTCGTTCACGTCCGGAACACATAGTCTGCCTTGACACCGCATTACACCATCTTCACTGCTGAGTACAAATGCCGAGGTCTTGTCATTCATAACTACTTCCTTTACCCGAACTAATGCTGGATCCATGGACTGTTTTTCCTTGATTTCCGCGACCAATGATGATTCTGCTCCATTATGCACCAAAATATCCCCCTCGTCTGACGCCGAAATACGAACCCCCAAACTGACTAATTGGTAAACCTCTCGAGCCAGGGGTCTCTGATCCACACCCAAATGAGCCAACTACCCATGGATTTTCGACTAAGAGCGTCGGCTACCACATTTGCCTTCCCTGGATGGTACAATATGTTCATATCATAGCCCTTGAGCAATTCTAACCACCGCCGCTGTCTTAGATTTAGCTCCTTCTGCTTGAACAAATACTGGAGGCTCTTGGGGTCTGAAAACACATTTACATAAACTCCATAAAGATAGTGCCGCCATATTTCAAAGCAAACACAACTGCCGCGAGCTCCAAATCATGTGTCGGATAATTCTTCTCGTGATTTTTGAGTTATCTCAAAGCATACTCTATAACCTTTCCGTGCTGCATCAACACACACCCTAACCAACCTTGGAGGCATAACTTTCACCTTAATACTTTACATCATTAGCGGAACATCTTTATTATATTCCTCATACATAAGACCTTCCACGAATTGAGTTCCACTATAATTTCCTTGATGTGGTTACGACCCCGTGTGAACAATTGCTACTAACTCTTCATAATTCTTAACCCAAGGCATTGCTGAATGAGTTTTCTCATATGACCTCCTGTCTCAAATGAATAGCATTGGCTAACTTTGCACATATACCCCGAATAACACTAACTTGCACGGCATTGTATCGAATGTAAAGTAGCATTGTGCTCTAACTTTCCTTAACCAACCTCTTCTCCCCATATGTGCATTATAGACTTTAAGAAACTGCACTACTTCCCCTGTGAAATTTCCTACAATCCCTCATTACGGTTAAACACCTCTCAAAACGTATATCAACAACCTTTATATGCATATGACTTAGGAAGGGTCACTAGCCCGAGAAGGGTATTCTCTGAAACTTTAAATCCTCCTCAATACTTCAACAACAACTTTTGGTTTCACTCTTAAGTGTAAGGCTTAGTCCACTTGATTCTATCTCGGATGAGTAATTCGCCTTATTCCCCATGTTATAGTTACCAATAAAGTTCCCTGATATTGCCGCTTAAGAGTTATCATGCCAAACACGTCTAGTCTGTCACGAGTTTTCATCCTCTATCAATCCATTCCGAACCTTTCATTCCCATCTTTTTTTTTTTGCGGATAGTGCATAATTAATAGCTTTAATGTTCCACACATTTGTCTGTCTCCTGAGAACTTGAAAAATCATTATGTCTTGTTTAATCATTTTACAGTACCACAACCTCACCAACGATAACCTCGCTTCCCATTGTGTGTAGACATGAACTATCTCTAGACCCCTTTAGTCGATATTCAGTGTCATCCAAGTCGGTTGCATTGCGGTTAATCCCTTATAACTTTTATTAACACTTGTGCCCTAAGTGAGTCCACCATTCTGATGCAAAAATTATTTTAAATAAGCATGACCATCTAAATTTAAAGGTTTTCTCCCCATTTCTTCTCACCTCATTCTTCCTAGTTAGTGAATAGCCACGCACTCTTCCATATATTACGTGGTCTCTTACCTTAGGTATTCCATCCGGCTCACCTCTTAACTCTTATTAGGACATATGTAGCAAGGAGTGTTCGTCTGAACATCACTTAACACTTATCTATTTGTAAGGCTCTTTAGAGGCTCTCTATCAAGCCCCAATTACCATCTTGGGTTGTTGTGGCAACGCATTCATTTCTCTCACTCGTTCTGGCTTTCTTAGTATCCCGAAACTTTGTTTAAATCACAAATCTATGATTAGCCCATTCTAGGAACTCACAATCTTTCACATTTGACATATGGTACCTCCTTGGGTCCCATTTCTCCCGACCTTATGACAAGTAAAAGTCTCTTTACAAACATACTATTATTTTCTAGAATCGTTGACCCTATCAGTTACATTGCCATGCGTGAAGAATTTACATTCCTTAATCTCTTTTCTAGACCACACATGTCTTTACCAAAATATTCAAATATCATAGTTACATGGTCCCGCTCTTGTTTCATTGTATTTAAGTAGCCTCACGATGGTCCTCCCTCTCCCACGTGGGGAAAATATCCTGGATCTTGACACAAGTCTTGAGTGTAGAAACTTTAGGAACATATGCCTCATATATCTATACCTCTTATATATATATACTCGACCATTAGGAAAATTTAAGTCACCATAGTATTGATCTCATGAGTCCCCTTCTCCTATTCAGCCACGTAGGTATGGGATTCCAAGTCCCCACGCATATCTTTTATGCACATTTCTAAGCTCTTATAAAGTTCGTGAGACAAGGGTCTTCTCGGCTAAGGTCCAATTGAGTCTCATTTCGTAACTTTTTACCTCATGTGAGACACTTACACTCTCACCATTAATCTCCTAGTCTTTCTCTCATATATCACGTGCTTATATAACCAATATTCTTTCACACCTTACGATCAATTATATACTTCTTGCACTAACCATGCGTGCTATTTAAGCTTACATATCAATCATCAAATCAATGCCTCTTCGTGCGGGTAATCACTTCTAATCCTTTCCCCAAATAAAGTATACTTGTAGTACTATGTACTTATACTATATATATTCATACAGTTTATTCAACAAGATACATGTGCAATCTCCATAACACCCATGTCTTTTCCCATTGGTCATGACATATGACAACACTACATGAAATAGACGAAAGAGCATTTAAACTTACCTTGAATCTCAACGCACGGGTTACAAAACAATCTTATAGTCAAGCTTTATCGCACGATTTGGAGTGATGAAGAAGGGTAATATTCCTAAATGTCCGTGCAGCCCCCTACTTATATGATGTGGTCGACAACACACCTATAAGAAGGGCACTACTGGACCACCATGAAAAAAGAAGTCACAGACTACGTCAAGAAATATGAGTAGTGTCACGCCCCAAATCGAGGGACATGACCGGCACCGAACCGGGTAGCCCCAGTCAAGCGGACCTGGGTGCCTTTCCTAACCCACGTGTTACCCCTGTATTGACTGTTACTCATTAACCAAAATATCTTACCAACAATGACTGATTTCACAATGCATAAACATAACCATGTGATTTATTTACTAACAAGTTCATAATTTATATTTACAACGCCCCATACATATACATAGGCCACAATCCCACAGTTTACATGTCTACGGAGCCTCTAGGATACAAAAGGGAAATACAATACTTGCCGGTAACAAGGCTCCGGCTATACCTTACAAAACCAAAATGAAATCTAAACCGAGTGGCATGAACCACACAAGGCCCCGAGGAAGAAAGGGGCTCACCAAAACGGGCAGTGGAAGGAGAAGGATACTACTGCCGATGAGCTGAAGTGCCTGCTACCGATCCACCTACAATCATGATACGAATGTAGCGTCCCCGGCAAAAGGGACGTCAGTACACTTGAATTGTACTGGTATGTATGGACAAACTTTGTCCCAAGTAAACTCAAGCCATTAAACAAGAATCACCGTGTTAAGACAACCAATAGATTACATCAAGAAATCAATTAAGCTAACTAACCATGTTCCCAACCTTTTACTCATTTCAGATAAGCCTCAACACAAGCACATTCAAGGTCACAAATGGAACAACGACCAATCAACAACATAAATTGCAAGTAGTCAAACATAGGAGCAATCAGTGCTCCCCAGGTTGCAAACTCTCCTGCTGTCTCCTTTCACAATTTCACATTATTGATTTATGTATCAATTTTCAATAGCGATTTCGATCGCTTTCCATCCTTATTGCCCCTGACCACCCTTATTACCTCGGCCACCCTTATCACCCCAACCCAAACCTTATTTCACCACGTCGCGGCGCGCGACACGACCCCGCCTTACACTTGAAAACACAACAATTTCAAACAGCAGATAAGGTACTACACACAATTTCAACAAGTTCAAATAAGCAACTTGCACATTGTTTCATGTTCTCAATTACTTCTCAAGCCAATATCACAACCAAGTTACAATGTTTCCACATTCAATAATATTCACACATGTATATTCAACAATTTTCCATAATTCAAGTGTTTCATCTCTTTCCACAATAAACCAATTCTCAAGTGTTTCGATTTCTTTTCCACAAGGTGCCATATAGGCCATCATAATCATTATTCACAAATTCTTTACCCAATTCAACTCTCATTTACCTTTCGGCTCATATTTCATACCACAACACTCATAGTTCAACAACAACTTTGAATATCCAACAACAACATCAAATAATCACATACGATTTCTCAAATCAACACATGCCAAACAATTTTACACATAAGGGCGATTTCACAAGAATCAAAATTAGCCATACATACCTGGTGATGAGTTTTCTTCCATTAACTTCCTACTTTATGCTTACCCAAGCTATCTTACTCTTGCCAACCTTGTTCTTGAAGACTCTTACTTCTACTCACTTCTTTTTACTAGAAATCAAGTTCAATAATCATGCATGAGTGTAAAAATTCTATTTTTAAAAGCTATTATATGCAAACCTCTCTTTACCCAATTAAAACTGAAAATCAAAGAAAATAGTTAGGGTTTTTACCTTGAAAATATTGGGGAAGTTGAATCCTTGCCCTAGGATCCCTTGGAATTAAAATGATTGGAACAATCCTTGAAGATGCAAGATTTCTCTCTCTAAAAACCCTCTCTTCTCTCTCTAATTTTTGGTGAGATGATATGATAAAAATGAAGAAGAGGTGTGTTATATTAAAGAAGAGATCGGGTCAAAATGTTACAAAAACTGGGCCGGGGTCAATTATGCGGTCACTATGCGACCGCAGAACACACATGCGGTCCGCAAAGTGACCGCAAAATGGCCTCAAAAATTACAAGTTTCTGTTAAGGAATGCGGCCAGAATGCGATCCGCATGTTTGATCCGCGGTCGCAAAATGCACCGCAGATTTGACATGCGATCGCATATCGACCGCACATTTGACGGATTTTGAGAAGCTCTCTGGAACGATTTGCGGTCAGAATGCGGTCCGCATGTTGATTCTGCGGTCGCATTCTTGACCGCATATTTGACACTTTTTCGGAAAAATTATTTCTCTACATTTTTGAAACTTAAATCATTACCAAGGGTCCGAACCGCGGCTCGCAAGCTCGCCGCGAAGAATTCTACGCATTCCTAACACATTATTCGGACCATGACACCACAGCTACTAGGTTTTATGCACAAAAATTTTACGGGGCCTTACAATCACGACCGGGTTTGGGGTCGTGACAAATTGGTATCAGAGCCTAGGTTTACTAGGCCTCATGAGTCTTGAGCCGGTTAGTAGAGTCTTGTGGATCGGTACGGGGATGCTTGTACTTATCCTCGGGAGGCTGCGAACCTTTAGGAAACACTTCACTTTTCTTGAACTCTGTCGTGCGATCTTGTTGTTCTGAGAACTGAACTTCTATATTCTATTCTCTCGCCGATGGCGAGAACGCGAGCATCGGGACGAGGTGGACGACCTCCATTGCCACCTGTTAGAGGTCGTGGGCGCGGTCGTGCTAGAGGTAGAGGCTGTGGGCGCGGTCGTGCTAGAGGTAGAGGTAGGGCAGATGAGGAGCAGCCCCCAGTGGTTGATTCTCCAGCATCCCCAGTTCAGGCCCAGACTGTATCTATTGCTATTCTTGTTCTTTAGGAGACTCTTGCTCGGATATTATCGGTGTGTTCTGGTTTGGCTCAGGTAGTATCAGCTACCGCTACTGCAGCGACATCTCAGTCAGGGGGTGGTCAGCAGACCCCTGCAGCTCGCACACCTAACCCGGTTGTTCAGGGACTTCAGACGCCAGAGGCGGTCCCCGCTCAGGTGGTTGCACCGGTTATTCCTCCAGCAGCACCAGCTCCAGCTCCAGAGCATATGGTTCAGGTTATGCCCGACGACGAGCAGCGTCGTCTTGAGAGATTTGGTAGACTTCAGCCACCCCATTTTAGTGGCGTTGAGGGCGAGGATGCCCGGGGTTTCTTGGATAAGTGTCAGAGGATGTTGCGGACGGCTGGTATTCTTGAGTCCAGCGGAGTTTCATTTACTACCTTTCAGTTCACCGGTCCCGCATTTGATTGGTGGGAGGAGTTTGAGAGGCGTAGGCCTGCAGGAGCAACACCCCTCACATGGCAGCAGTTCTCTACTCTCTTTCTAGAGAAATATATACCTCAGTCTCGTCGCGAGGAGCTACGTCGCCAGTTCGAGTGGTTGGTTCAGGGCGACATGTCTGTGACCCAGTATGAGCTTAGATTCACTCAGTTGGCTAGGCATGCCACATGGATGATCCCTACTGATAGGGAGAGGATTAGGAGGTTCATTGATGGCCTCAACTACTCTATCCGCATTCTCATGACCAGAGAGAGAGTTCTATCGTCATCATTCGAGTAGGTTGTGGATATGGCATGCTCCATTGAGGCGGATCGTCGCCGAGAGAGAGAGAGGAGCGGGAGGCCAAGAGGCCTCGTGGTTCCGGTAGTTTTAGTGGTGCTCCATCTAGAGGGCATTTTCAGCAGGGCAGAGGTCGCTAATCTAGACCTTCTCATTCAGGCCGTCCTGAGCAGAGCAAGACCAGCACATACTTCTTCACCCCAGGGTTCTTCTACGGCGAAAGGTTCACTTAGTGCCCTCCCAGCCCAGAGTGCAGCACCTACTTCTTCAGCCCAGGGTTCTTCTGCGGTGAGGGGTTCCCTTCAGTCCCCTTCTCCAGCACTAGGTGCTTGTTATGAGTGTGGTGAGTTTGGCCACATGAGGAGGCAGTGCCCTCGACTCCATAGGGACAGGGCTCAGCAGAGGGATCAACCCTCCTCTTCAGCACCATCCCAAGCTAGTAGAGGTGGAGGTCGGTCTTCTCGTGGTCGCCCTAGAGGCGATGAGAGATCTGGTGGAGGCCAGGCACGATTCTATGCACTCCCTGACAGGCGTGATATAGTTGCCTCCAATGCGGTGATTACAGGTATCATTTCTGTCTGTCACAGAGATGCCTCTGTTCTATTTGATCCAGAATCCACATAGTCTTACGTGTCCTCTTATTTTGCACATCATTTGGGTGCGACTCGTGGTAGTCTTGATTTACCTGTTCATGTATCCACCCCCGTGGGTGATACGATTATTGTGGATCATGTCTATAGATCCTTTGTTATTTCTATTGGGGGTCTGGAGACCCAGGCAGATCTATTATTGTTGGGGATGGTGGACTTTGATGTTATATTAGGTATGGACTGGTTGTCTCCGTACCATGCTATATTGGACTGTCATGCTAAGACAGTTACGTTGGCTATTCCTGGTATTTCTTAGATTGAGTGGCGGGGTTCGACTGATTTCGTCCCTAGCCATGTCATTTCGTTCTTAAAGGCTCAGAAAATGGTTGAAAAGGGGTGTTTGTCATACTTAGCATTTGTGAGAGATGTGGGAGCTGAGTCTCCTAGCATTGATTCTGTACTGGTTGTGAGGGATTTTCCAGATGTATTCCCCTCGGACCTGCCGGGCATGCCGCCGGACAGGGATATTGATTTTGGCATTGACTTGGTGCCGGACACTTAGCCCATTTCCATTCCTCCTTATCGGATGGCACCAGCTGAGTTGAATGAACTGAAAGAGCAGCTTCAGGAGCTTCTGGATAAGGGTTTCATCCGCCCTAGTGTGTCCTCGTGGGGTGCGCCGGTGTTATTTGTTAAAAAGAAAGATGGTTCCATGCGAATGTGTATTGATTATAGGCAATTGAACAAAGTAACAGTGAAGAACAAGTACCCTATACCGCGCATAGATGATTTGTTTGATCAGCTACAGGGTGCGAGGGTGTTTTCTAAGATTGATCTTCGTTCGAGCTATCATCAGCTGAAGATCAGGGACTCGGATATTATGAAGACTGCATTCAGGACCCAATATGGTCACTATGAGTTTCTTGTGATGTCTTTTGGGTTGACCAACGCCCCAGCAGCATTTATGCATCTGATGAACAGTGTGTTCAGGCCCTATTTGGATTCATTTGTGATTGTATTCATTAATGACATTCTAGTCTACTCCCGTAGTCGGGAGGAGCATGCTCAGCATTTGAGTATTGTGTTGCAGAGATTGAGGGAGGAGAAGTTGTATGCTAAATTCTCCAAGTGTGAGTTTTGGCTCGAGTCAGTAGCATTTCTGGGTCATGTGGTGTCTCGTGATGGTATTCAAGTTGATCCGAAGAAGATAGAGGCGGTGCAGAGTTGGCCTAGACCGTCCTCAGCTACAGAGATTAGGAGTTTTCTTGGCTTGGAGGGATATTATCGCCGGTTTGTTCAGGGATTTTCATCCATTGCTTCTTCATTGACTAAATTGACTCAGAAGGGTGCACCATTCGTGTGGTCGAATGAGTGCAAGGAGAGCTTTCAGAAGCTCAAGACAGCTTTGACCACAGCTCCAGTGTTAGTATTGTCATCAGCTTCAGGTTCATATACTGTTTATTGTGATGCCTCGAGAGTGGGGATAGGTTGTGTGTTGATGCAGGAAGGTAAGGTGATTGCTTATGCTTCTCGGCAACTGAAGCCATATGAGAAGAACTATCCTGTTCATGATTTGGAGATAGCTGCCATAGTTCATGCCTTGAAGATTTGGAGGCATTATTTGTACGGCGTGTCCTATGAGGTGTATACCGACCATCGTAGTCTCCAGCACTTGTTCAAACAGAAAGATCTTAATTTGAGATAGCGGAGATGGCTTGAGTTGCTTAAGGATTATGACATTACTATTTTATATCATCCGGATAAGGCCAATGTGGTGGCCGATGCTTTGAGCCGGAAGGCGGTCAGCATGGGGAGCTTGGCATATATTCCAGCTGAGGAGAGATCATTTGCTTATGGTGTTTAGGTGCTAGCCAATCGGCTAGTGAGGTTAGATATTTCAGAGCCCAGCAGGGTATTGGCTTGTGTTGTATCTCGGTCATCTCTATATGATCGTATTCGTGAGCGCCAGTATGATGATCCACATTTGGCTGTCCTTAGGGACAGAGTTCAGCATGATGATGCTAGAGATGTCACCATTGATAGTGACGGCGTATTGAGGATGCAGGGCCGGATATGTGTGCCCAATGTTGATGGCCTTCGTGAGTTGATTCTGGAGGAGGCCCATAGCTCGCGGTATTCTATCCATCCAGGTGCCGCAAAGATGTACCAAGACTTGAGACAACACTACTAGTGGAGGAGAATGAAGATGGATATTGTTAGGCATGTAGCTAAGTGCCTCAATTGCCAGCAGGTCAAGTATGAGCATCAGAGACCGGGCGGTGTTCTTCAGCGTATGGTAATTCCCGAGTGGAAATGGGAGAAGATCACCATGGATTTTGTTATCGGACTCCCTCGGACAGCGAGGAAGTTTGATTCTGTATGGGTGATTGTTGATAGGCTGACTAAGTCCGCCCATTTCATTCCAATTAGTACTACTTACTCATCGGAGTGGTTGGCAGCGATCTTTATTCGGGAGATTGTCTGGTTGCATGGGGTCCCAGTGTCTATCATATCTGACAGGGGCACTCAGTTCACTTCTCAGTTTTGGAGAGCATTTCAGTGAGAGATGGGTACGCGGGTTGAGTTGAGCACCGCATTTCACCCCCAGACAGACGGGCAGTCTGAGCGCACTATTCAGATCCTAAAGAATATGTTGCGAGCATGTGTGATTGACTTTAGTGGTTCGTGGGATGAGTTATTACCACTTGCTGAGTTTGCCTACAATAACATTTATCAGTCGAGTATTCAGATGCCCCCCTATGAGGCATTGCATGGCAGATGGTGTAGATCTCCTGTAGGATGGTTTGAGCCTGGTGAGGATAGATTGATAGAGACTGAGTTAGTTCGGGATGCTCTAGATAGAGCGAAGTTGATCCAGGGGAGGCTTCACACAGCACAGTCTCGCCAGAAGATTTATGCATACCGTAGGGTTTGATAGTTGTCTTTCGTGGTTGGTGACAGAGTATTGTTGAAGGTTTCACCCATGAAGGGTGTCATGAGGTTCGGGAAGAAGGGAAAGTTGAGTCCCAGGTACATTGGTCCTTTTGAGATACTCAGGAGGGTTGGAGAGGTGGCATATGAGTTGGTCTTGCCGCCCAGCTTATCCAGCGTTCATCTAGTATTCCATGTATCTATGCTCCGGAAGTACATCGGGGATCCATCTCATGTATTAGACTTCAGTACCATTCAGCTTGATGGTGATCTATCCTATTACGTGGAGCCTATTACTATTTTGGGTCGTCAGGTGAGAAAATTGAGGTCCAAGGAGATTGCATCAGTTAAGGTTCAGTGGATAGGTCGACCCGTGGAGGAGGCCACTTGGGAGATCGAGCGGGAGATGCGGAGCAGATATCCTCACTTGTTTGAGACTTCAGGTATGTTTCTTGACCCGCTCGAGGACGAGCGTTTGCTTAAGAGGGGAGAATGTGATGACCCGGCCCGTCATCACGGGAATTACCACCCTGCTATGTTGTAATTACATGTTTTATGCTTTTATATCAGTGTTAGAGTCTATCGAGTGAGTTAGGAGTGAATTGGATTGAAAATGAGGCATATAGCCTTTTTGAAGGAAACTTGAATAAGAAAAGTCAACCCGGAGTTGACTATTTAGTTAGAGGGCTCGGAATCGGATTCTGATGATTTGGTTAGTTCCGGGAGGTGATTTGTGACTTAAAGGAGCGATCGGAATTGAATTTGGAGGTCCGGTGTAGAAATAGGCTTGAATTGGCTAAGGTTGAATTTTGGCGAAATCCGAACGGTAGGTGAGATTTTGATCCGGGGGTCGGAATGGAATTCCGACAATTTTTGTAGCTTCGTCATGTGATTTTGGATATGTCCGCAAATTTTCAGATCACTCGGACGTCGTTTGGTTGGGTTTTAGATCGAATGTGTAATTCAAAAGTTTTTAGGAATTTAGGATTGAATTCGATGTGAATTATGGGTTTTGATGTTGTCAGACGTGTTTTGAGGATTGGAACAAGTTCGAATAAGGTATTAGGATGTGTTGGCATGTTTGGATGAGGTCCCGGGGGCCTCGGGGTGTTTTCGGATGGTTAAACGGGAGAAATATGGAAAATTGCAGACTTTGTGCACTGGTTTTGTTGTTTTCGCTCCTGCGGGAATGGGAGCGCAGGAGCGAGTCCGCAGAAGCGGATAAGGGGGCGTAGGGGCAGAGGCGATCGCTGAAGTGGAGCCTGGTCCGCTGGGGCGGCGTCACTAGTGCGAGAGGGTAATCGCAGAAGCGGACTTGATGCGTAATAGGAAAGTCCGCAGAAGCGGATTCTTGATCGCCTAGGCAAGTCCGCAGGAGCGGACTCTTGTGCGCAGAGGCGAAAGTCACCGCAGGAGCGGTTATGATTTCGCGGAAGCGGACGCGCGGAAGCGGTCCTATGTTCGCAGAAGCGGAATTGGCCGGCTAGGCCTGGAATCGCAGAAGCGACTGGTCGCGGATACGGGCTCGCAGGAGCGGAATTTTGTCCGCAAAAGCGGAAATCGCAGAAGGATTAAAAGTATCAGGAGTTAGAAAATTTCAGAAACATTTCAACATTTGGGGTCTCGGCTTAAGAGGCGATTTGGGCGATTTTGAAGAGAAATTCAAGGGAATTCATCAGGTAATCAACTATGGACTTAAATTATGATTAGTATTGATAATATTATGCAATTATCTCATGAAAATGGAGGAATTTGGGGTAATTTATGGAGGATTTAGCCCTAGGGTTGAACTTTAGAAAAACAAGGATGTGTGTGGGCAAATGGAGTCCGAATTTGGTAAATCTTATATGCTTAGACTCGTATCGAAATGAGAGTTCCGAATATGTGACTTTCGTAATTTTTCGAGAAGCGTACTAGAAGTCGGGTTTTGGCAACTTTGTCATTTTTGGTGTAAATTGAGTTGTTTTGACTGGGTATCGTTCCATTAGTCTAATTTGATGTGTTTCTACTATATTTGATCAGATTATATGCGTGCGGAGCTTGATTTTCGTAGCAAGGGCATCTCGAAGTAGTCGTCGTGCTGTTTTGAGGTGAGTAATAGATATGGGTTATGACCAGCGGGTTCGAAACCCCGATATACCACTTTGTGACGCTGTATAGCGGCGAGACACATACCCTCTTGTGAGTGCGGGGTCGATTGTGTTTTGGGGACTATGGCTTAGTCCGACCTATTAATACTGTATTATGATATTGGCTATTCTTGAGCCGCTGAACCTCCTTCTCGGACGGTTGCATATTATACAGTGATATTGGCTACTCATGAGCCATTGAACCTCCTTCTCGGATGGTTGAGTACACTTACTCGCTGTGAGCCAGTTATCGGGATCCTGCGAGGATCGTTATTATTGTCTTGTGATATTGACATGCTAGTGTTAATACTAGTCCGTATCTATTACTGTTATCATTATATTTCCAATCTCTGGACTTGACATTTACTGTTTTCAACTGAAAAATGATAAAAGAGTTTTCAAAGCTACTTTTGAGCCTGCGAGGCTGCATTTGCATATTAGCTGACTGGTTTTGGATCGGGCTGCGCGCCGCAGCGTATATTCATAATATTGTGCTTGGGCTGTAGGAGCCCCTCCAGAGTCTGAACCCCCACAGTGAGCACGGGTACCCAAATTGGACCGGGCTACGCGTCGTAGCAGTCATTTCATGCATTACATTGCATTTATCTACATCTGCTAGCTGTTATACTTATTTTTGATATTGTTAGCTCTCTACTGATGATATTGAACTGTTACAAGGTATTGGTTACAGCTTTACATAGTGTTTTATTGCGAATTTCTTATCTACACTGTCTTACCCCTGTTTATTACCACTGAGTCTGGAAGTACTCACTTTACTCCCTGCACCTTATGTGCAAATCCAGGTACCTCTCAGCAGACCTGATCCGGTAGCCGCTCAGAGGCATTGTGCGGGATAGTCGAGGTAGCTGCAGCGTCCGCAGGACCTGACTCCCCTTCTAGCTGTCTTTTCTTTTCATGTTGTCATTTCTTTCCGCACTGAGCTTTGGTTGTAAACCTTATTACACTTATGTTCTTTAGAGGCTCATGACTCTCGACCCTTCGGTCTATGGGAGTTGGCATGTGTTGGGACTTGGTTCCCTATTTTGATATATCTATCACTGTTATCTTATAACTTATTATTCTTAAATGGGATAAGGCGAGCTCATAGCTTCGTGATTGTTGTTAACTGGTCTGGCTGGCCTAGCAGTGTGCTGGGCGCCATCACGACCGGGTTTGGGGTCGTGACAACCACAATCGTAACTCCAAAGGGATCTTGTTCATTAGTGCAAAAGGTTCATTTTGTATTGTGTTCATCCTGCACATTTATTAAAGGCGATTTATTTAATTCAAAAAGAAAACAAAAAATCCTTTTCAAGGACAATTTTCATTATTTCAAAAGAGTGAACCTTTCCATATTTCATTCAAAAATTTCAAGGCTATTATTATTTTAAAGAAAATGACTTCCAAAGCGGCCATTTTTGCAAAAATACCCTTCCGGCGTCCTTTCGGAACATTCGTCTATTTTCAAAAATGGCATCGCTTTGATTTTATTGATAAAACTAAAATTTTCTTTTTTTTGTTATTTTTTGAAAAGGGGTGGTTGGACCCGTCATGGGTTGCCTACGTATCTCGCCTAGTGGTGAGAATCAAACCAGCGTAGTTCGGTCAAATTATTTTTAGACCAACTATTTCGAAAACAATTATCCCGACTATTTTCAAACTTTCTTTTCTTTGAAATTCCGACAATGTTTCGTCAATATTGCTATTCTAAAAATTGATATTTTTCTCTCTTTTTATTTTCAGGTGTTTAGCCGGCCAGTATAATAATCCAGGACAAATAAATGCAACATATAATCATGCTCGGTCTTTGATATCTGGGTCACCTATCCTAGACGGACCCAACCCTGTGTTGAGTCCCCTAAGTCAGATATGATGCAAACAATCGTCCTAAATCTAGGCTCAATATCTTGATTTTTCATGGTACTAGACTGTGTACGAGAGCGGACAACTCGTATCGAGGAGGGGGCTACGTACCGGGGACCCGTGGGATCGTCCGTCTTTGTAACTTATCCGGCCTCTATTTCTTATTGGGTATTGACTTAACAGAAAAGGGAGTCTCAACCAGTAAGCACATCCCCAGAGGTAAGAAGAGAAGGGTTTTCGGCACATTTTTTATATACAATTCACGTAATATCAAAACGGTAAACATATAGCACGTTGATCAAAGCATATAATGAAATCAGATATAATCAAAACAACAATTTAATTGAGCTCGAATTCTTAAACCCTGAACCGAAGTTCTGGGTTTCTTATCCCCAGCAAAGTCGCCAGAGCTGTCACATCTCCTTTTTTCGTGTCCCAACTATTTACTACTACACCCCGGGAAGGGATATAATAATAGTAGTAGGGAAGGAGTTTTTCCAATTAAAGGACATTCGGAACTGGATTATTAATTAATTCTCAGAGTCGCCACTTGGGATAATAATGGTGTCCCAAGTCACCGGTCTAATCCCGAACTGAGGAAATGATGACTTTGTTTAACAGTCCGCGAAACTAGAAATCCGAATAAGGAATTCTGTTAACCCGGGAGAAGGTGTTAGGCACTCCCGGATTCCTTGGTTCTAGCACGGTCGCTCAACTGCCATATTTGTTCTATTTGACTTCCTTATATGCTTCAGTTTTCAAATGCTATTAATGTTTCGCTTTGTTGATTTTTAGGACTTGCGACATCACGAAAATGCATTTCAAGTCACACCGCAACCAGTACGCCTGTGACTTTAGTGCATTTCAGCTTCACCGGGATTTGAGATTTGGGTCACATAAGATGTGCACCCGTATTAGGAATGTGTTTTTATTTATCGTGCCTATAATATCTACGTCTTTATTATCTTTGGGAAGGACCGTGAAATTCGCTAAACCGTTCCTCAAAGTCTAACATTTTCACATTAAAATTCGTTTGAGGGCCCCGCGTATTTTTATGTTCGGAACAAGGCTCATCCATTATTTTAAAATTAGGTAATAGTTATACTTAACCTACTAGATTACATTTAACTACAACATTAACTACTTCTACTTTAATCTAGATCGAATTCATATAGTTATTTGCTTATTACAACCCATTCCTAATGAATTACAAGAGATCTAAGACTATAACTACAAACATAAGAAAACAGATACAGCTTCAGCAAAAATCAGTCTAATATTTCATTCCTTCATCACATTTCCAATTACATATTCGAGAGACAGTAATGTACCCGATCAATTGAGATAAAATAGTGAGTTCTAGAGGAGTGAAGGATGAAGAGAATCAGCAATAGACAGAAACCAAGTATCAACAGCAATGAAGGCAGATTAACATAGCAACGGGTGCTATTTCAAAGCAGAAAACCCAGCAAATTCAACCAAACAAGTAGAAGACCCAGTGAATTCCAACAAACAAATGAAGCACAACGAGGAGAAGTACAAAATATCACTTGAACCAGCAACAATGAAACAGTAATAGTATTTTAGTGTACCCCTTTATTTTCAAAGTCTCGACCTCAGAACCTCTCTAAAAAATCTAACCCTCAAAGATGGAACTTTAAATTTCTGATAGATTTTCGAACCTTTAATTGCCAATCAATGTCTAACCCAAAAATTTCGAAGATTTGGAACCCTTTTTCCAGGCTTATAGAAGCCTATTTATAGAGGCTCTTTTGGGGGGAATTTCAAATAAGTTAATTGTATTTCCCTCCCCTTATTCTTTTCAATTAATTACAGAATAGTCCATTAAAAATGTATCGAACTGCCCCAGAACCCCTGCTCGAAGGTTCTGGGCAGTTCTTTTGAGTTCTATTAGGTAGGTTTTACCTAATTACCCTCACTTGCTAAGGTTTATTACACAAATGACTTTTAACTCTACCTATTATACCCTTTATTATCTAAGTAATTTCAGAAATACCAAGTATTAAAGTCACTTTTATCCCTATATGCTCTATTTAATCCACAATAGTGCCATTTACCCTTCCCCTTTTACCCTTTATATTTAAGTATTATTACCCGACCTGCCTTAAGTCTGGCAGGATCAGGGTAACATTTATTTAACAAATAGCCATTAGTTAGTCATGTCTTTAAGATTTAACCAGTTTCAGGTTATAAACCTTTTCAATTTTAGCTTTTTTTACACAAATATCCATTAATCAGAATTCATTCTTAATTTGCAAACATAGCCACAAGATACTTACACATATAACCTAAGTACACATATGTACTCAGAAGTTCAGAAGAGACTAACATACAAATCAAATTGCAAATATAGGCAGATTCATGTTGTTTTGCACAAATAACCCTAATCACGAATTAAATTCCAATTAATCAGAACTCAGAGGAAAAATTTGATAATGGTTGAATTCCAATTAACTAAAACCCAATCGAGACAGAATATAATGAGCAACCACATAATACTAGCTAATTTGGCATATGATTAAAGAGTAGTTACTATCAGAAACCTAGGAACACTTAAATAACTTCAGGCATGCATAAGATTGAGGGCAAGTACGAATCAAGATAAAAAAAATAGAGATAAAAGCATGCATAGGAAAAATTTCAAGTTCTAAGCATGATAAACATGTAAAGCATTTAACAGAACAAGTTCGAAAACAAAACGAATCAGGTTTTCAGAATGAGTGAACATATGAAAATCAAACGACCAAAACGGGGTAGGGTACTTAGCTTTTAGGCTTTTCCTTTCTTTTCCTTTCCTTTTTTCCCTTTTCCTTTCTTTCTTCTTTTCTCTTCGATCTTTTCATTTTCTTGATTTTCTGAGACCGTTGGTCTCTGGGTGTTAGATCTCCCAAAATAAGGCATCAGGGTTTGATTTTGAGTGTATGGGAGGGGATATGAAGACCTGGGGTGATGTTTTGTGAGTGGGGTTTGTTTTTGGTACTCGCCAGAGTAGGGTTTCGGCGAGTGTTTTTCGATTATTCGACAAGTTTGAGGCATATTCGAAGGAAACCACTTAGGTGGGGTGGTATATCATCTAAAGACAGTCAAAGGGTATTATTTTGGGGGTCTGGTTCATACTTTGGGGTGGTCGCCGGCTAGGGTTCCGGCGACCGGAATTTCAAGAACAAGGGACTGTTGGTTTTTTGGTCGGGGTTAATGGGGTTTATGGTGGTTTGGAGGTGAGGAGGGGTGTTTGGTGGCTAGGCTTTGGCCGGAGACAGAGATTGAGGTGGTCTCCGATGGTCTCCATGGGAGACAGTGGAAGAGGATGAAGAAGACCTATGCGGCTAGGGTTTAGTATATGAAATGTGTGTGTGTATAACGGGCGTCTGAAAGAGAGAAGGGAGAATATATATTGAAATAGAATTGTTGATTCCTGGCCATTGGATCAATTGAGATGAACGGCCAGGATCTTTTGGATCTTTAAACAACGACGTATGAAGTAATGAGAGTTCTCATGCGATCCATTGGATTAGTTAATTTGAACGGTTGCGATTAATCGTTTCCAACTACATCATTTTAGTTAATGACACCTTGGTCTCATCTGTTTGATCACTTGTAATGAACGGCTGTGATTGGTTTCAAATGCGACGTCGTTTAATTAAGAGATGCATCGCTTCACCATTCCGTTGATCAAGTATAATCAATGGCCCAGATTTGTTTATCCATACGGTCGTTTGGTTAACAGCTAGGCAGACCGGCCAAAAGGTTTTGGGCCTGGTCTGTGAGTGTTATTTTGGGCTATGCATTCCTTGTGTATTTGGCCCAATATTAATTATACAATGTATTGTATTTTTTTTTGTATTTTATTATTATATTACTTGTATTTTATTTAATTTTCTGTATTTTCTTTTTGTATTTTATACTTTTCCCTTTGTACTTATTTTCAACTGATGTATTTCTTTTATTTTCCAATTTTTCGCATTTTTCCTTAATTTCCCAATATTTTTGTATTTTTACTCTATTTTCCGATATTTTTGTATTCTTTACTTAATTTTCCAATATTTAGCATTTTTTGTGATATTTTTCCTAATTAATTCCTTTTGTATTTTCATTCCAATTTTATTTTCAAACAAACACTGTATTTCATCATTTCAAATCATACAATTGCAAACAAATGTTATTTTTGTATTATTTTGGAATTTAATTGCTTGGGTCAAAAATCACGTGCGCACACGTACCGAGTGTGGAATGCTGTCTTAGGGACATCAGATGCCTCAATCTTCAGCTGATGATAGCCACATCTTAGGTCAATCTTCGAAAAGACTTTGTCACCCTCAAGCTGATCGAATAAATCATCAATTCGCGGGAGTGGATATTTATTTTTGACAGTCACCTTGTTCAACTGCCGATAATCAATGCACATTCTCATCGAACCATCTTTCTTCTTTACAAATAATACCGGCGCACCCCACGGCGAAACACTGGGTCTAATGAAACCCTTTTCAAGTAAATCCTGCAACTGCTCCTTCAATTCTTTTAACTCTGGCGGAGCCATACGATATGGGGGAATAGAAATGGGCTGAGTGCCCGGAGCCAAGTCAATGCAAAAATCAATGTCTCTGTCGGGCGGCATACCTGGCAAGTCTAACGCCAAAAGGAGGTGTGACAACGGGCACAAAGTCAATAGAAGGAACCTCAGCACTGGAATCACGGACATAGGCTAAATAAGCCAAACACCCTTTTTCAACCATACGCCGAGCCTTAACATAAGAAATAACATTGTGGCTAGTGTGACTAGAAATTCTTTTCCACTCTATACGAGGCAAATTCAGTAGAGCTAAGGTTACATCTTGGCATGGCAATCTAAAATACCATGATATGGAGATAGCTAGTCCATGCCTAATATAATATCGAAATCCGCCATATTTAGGAGCAATAAATCAGCACGGTTCTCAAGACCCTCAATCACTACAATACATGACCGATAAACTCGATCAACCATAATAGAATCGCCTACTGGTGTAGACACATAAACAAGAACACCCAGTGGATCACTAGGCTGAACCAAGTATGGTGCAAATTAGGAAGACACGTACGAATATCTAGACCCAGTGTCAAATAATGCTGACGCCTCTCTATCACAAACCAAAATAATTCCTGTAATAACCGCATCGGAGGACTCTGATCTAGCAGGAAGTGCATAACATCGGGGTTGGTCCCCACCAACCTGAGCAGTATCTCTAGGACGATCAGCTATTGGCTGGTCTCTAACTCTATCGGTCTGGGCTCACCTCTATGACCTCTGCCTCCACCTCTATGTCCTCTACCCTCGCCTCTAACTGGCTGGGCAGGCTGTAGGGGAGCCGGGTCCTGAACCATATAACGAGAGCCCTGCTGCTGAGAGTTGTCAGAAGCTCGAGGGCAATACCTTGGAATGTGCCTAAGGTCGCCACACGTATAACAAGCCCTCGGCTGCTGAGAATAATGGAGTGGTGGTGCACTGATAGGCTGCTGATCAGAATAGTAAGGCTGAGGATTACGACCACTGGAAGCATCGGGAGAAACCTGAAGAGCTGACTGATAAGGCCTAGGAGGATGGCATCTACCATGAGAATCTCTACCTCTAGATGAGGTACCACTACATATGCCTGAATTACGGGGCCTCTTATCTAACCCATGACCTGCTCCTTATGACAGAGCCATCTCGATCCGGAGGGCTGCATTGGCCGCCTCTTGAAAAGTGATTTCCGTCCCTGCTCCCATAGCCATCTGTAGACGAATTGGCTGACTCAAGCCATCAATAAATCTTCTCACCCTTTCCCGATCTATGGGAAGTATAACAATAGCATGACGAGCCATGTCAATGAACCTAGTCTCATATTGTGTGACAGACATAGAACCCTGATAAAAACGCTCAAATTGCCTACGCAAAGCCTCCCTCTGAGTTGCTGGAAGGAACTTTTCCAAAAATAATTCTGTGAATTGGCCCCAAGTCAAACATGATGATCCTACTGGCCTAGATAGACAATAATCTCTCCACCAAGTCTTGGCAGAACCAGATAATTTAAAAGTGGCAAAATCAACACCATTAGTCTCCACAATACCTATAGTACGAAGAACCTCGTGGCAGCTATATAGGAAGTCCTGGGGATCCTATGAAGGAGTGCCACTGAATGTGGTAGTGAACAACTTGGTAAACCTGTCCAACCTCCATAACGCATCAGCAGACATAACTGTACCATCACTAGCCTGAGTCACTATGACAGGACGAACTGCCTCAGCTGGCTGAATCACAGGAACCTAAGCCTGGGGAAGTACTGGCTCCGGAGTGCGCGTAGCAGGAGTCTGATTACCTCCTCCAGCCTAAGACGTTGCTAGTTCTACTGGTAGTAAACCTGCTATGGTGATATTGTCCATAAAAACCTACTATCCGGACTAGAGCATCCTGAAGGTCTTGTGTAACAAAACCCCTCCAGGGATCTGAGTTGGGCCCACTAGAACTGCTGGGGCTGGAACCTCCTCCTCGATATGAACCTGAGTTTCTGCCACTTGTGGTGCTGCTTGGGGATGAGCACTGCCCCTACCTCGACCTCTAGGACGGCCTCGACCTCGGCCTCCGCCCCTAGCGGGAGCTGCTGCTGCTGAGACCTCGGGCTACTGGTCAGTGGATGAGGAAACGCATGTTCTTGCCATCTATGGAAGAACATAGTAGAAATTTCAATTAGCATTTGAAGAACCAAAGTCGCACGACATGAGAGAATAAAGGTAAAATTTTCCTAACTCTGTAGCCTCTTGGATAAATACAGATGTCTCCGTACTGATACCTCAGACCCTAATAAGGTTGTTCGTGAGTTTTGAGACCTGTGCAACCTAGAGCTCTAATACCAACTAGTCACGAACCGGATTTCCCACCATCGGGAGTCATGATAGCGCCTACTAGTGGAAGCTAGGCAAGCTAATTCTTACTTACATTTCCATTGGTTACAACTCTCTTTTTAAAACTTTAAATAAAATTATGCAATTACAGCGGAATATAATACGAACAATGGAATAAAACTTACTTTCATGTATCATTTCATTTTCATTTCGTACCTTGTGGTAGGCGTACCACTCGCTCCCTGATTTAATAATAGGCTACCGGCAACTATGGCCAATGCCAACAATCATATAACTTTGTGGTCGGCGTGCCACACGATCCCATTTTCTTATTCTACAAGTGGCCGGCGTGCCACACGATCCCATTTCTTTAATATATAAGTGGTCCGCGTGCCACACGATCCCAATTCTTTAATATATAAGTGGTCCGCGTGCCATACGATCCCAATTCTTTAATATTTATTACAGGCATTGAACCAATAATCTCTGATCAACAATATATATATAAATGTATTACCGGTATTAAACCAATAATATTCAATTTCAACAACATTTATATTACCGGTGTAAAACCAATAAATAATAACTAATCAACAATATATGCATGTTACCGGTGTGACACCAATAATATTTAGTCAACAATTTATATATATTTCCGGCATGAAACCAATAATAATTTCCTTTTATATAATCACATAGGATTAATAGGAATTTAATCCATTTAAGACCCACGGTCATGCTCGACCCCTAACGTATAGATACTTTTCACCATGCCTATACGTCAGACTCCACACATAATAATTAACACATAAACTCAATTCATATTCCCTCAAGCTACGATATAACAATCACTTACCTCAAAAGTTTACGAACGATTCAATCCGTAACATTGTCTTTTCCTTTCGAATTTGGCTCCAATCCAATCGTATCTATACACAATTGATTTAATATAATCAATACTACTTAACAAACTAGTTCATATGGCCAAATATAATTTTTACAACATTCTACCCCGAATAGTATTAACCCCTGGCCCACAAGATCGAAACACGAGGTTCGAACCAAAATAAATTCACCCAATCAACCACGAGTTCAAATATATAATTTGTTCTTAAGTTCGACCCCAAAACGAGGTCTAGATCACAAATTCTTTGAAAATCCTAAATATACTCATTTTTCTAATTTTTCTACCTATTTACACATATTTTGGCCTAGGAATTCAAATAATATTAATGGAAAATGAAGAAAACGAGTCAAGAATCACTTACCGAAGAAGTTTGATGAAAATCGCCCAAGAATCGCCAAGAAATGATGTTGGAGAAGAGAGAGTTTGTGAAATGGGATGAAAATCCCGATTTTGTTCTGTTTTGGGATTAAATTCACTAGGCGAAATTTTTGTTCTACGTGATCGCGTAAACAGTGATGCGATCGCGGAGAGGAAATGTTGTGGTCTACGCACCCAAAACCACCTCTGAAACACTCCCGAGCCCTCGAGGCTCCAAACAAAAAATGCACACTAACTCAAAAATATCATACGAGCTTTCTCGCGCAATCAAATCAAAAATATAACATCAAAATCAATGGATTAAGCCTTAAAACTCAAGAATCTTTCCAAATTTTCATAAACTTCCAAATTTCCACTTTAAGGCCGAAACACGTCAAACGACGTCCGTTTTCAACCAAACTTTACAGGAAGCTCTTAACCAATATATATGACTTGTACCGGGCGTCGGAACCTAATAAAACATTTTCAGAAAATAATTTAATAGAATAATTTTTTTTACCGGGGTTTTAGACCTCGAATTTTGATTTTGGGCATATGCCCGAGTTCCATATTTTTCTACAGATTTTTTGAGACCGTCAAATCACTGGTCTGGGTCAGTTTACCAAAAATATTGGCCAAAGTCAACCATATCAATATTAATATCAAAATTCTAAAAAACAATTCACATATTTCATATATTTCAACATGAAAAGTTTTTGACTTCGCGCCCGGACTGTGCACGCAAATCGAGGCAACTATAAATGAGGTTTTCAAGGACTCAAAAGCTCGAAATGATTGAGAAAACAAGTGATGACCCTTTAGGTCGTCATATGCTCACAACTTCTCACTGGTGCATCAATGCCCCTCCTTTGAATGTGCTCGAACCATCTGAGTCTTGCTTCCCGCATCTTGTCCTCTATGGGGGCCACACCCACCTTCTCTATAATATCTTTATTCCTAATCTTATCCATCCTTGTATGCCCGCACATCCACCTCAACATCTTCATCTCTGCTACTTTCATCTTCTGGGTGTTTGAGTTCTTAACCGGCCAACACTCGATCTCATACATCATTGCAAGCCTAACCACTGCTTTATAAAACTTACCTTTTAGTAATGGTGAAACTTTCTTGTCACACAAAACTCCCGTCGATAACCTCCACTTCATCCAAGTCACTCCCGTCGAAAAAGAAAAGCAAGCGATGGGGAAAGTCTTCAATGATATTTAAAATTGCAATTTGTAAGAATTGGGTGTTATGCAAAGTTTTTGACTCAAAACATATTGCAACCCTTTTTGAGTAAATCAAAGAAAATGATGGGATAAATCTTAGCTAAGTATAATAATCTCTAGAACCTAGAGGATATACGATGAACACAAAGGATAATCTTTTTCGATCTTGTGAGGATCAATAATTCAGCATTAGAAAATGCTGATAGAATAGTATCACAATCACCATTTTGTATTAGAGAGAAGTCGAAAAAAGACCCCCCATACAAAGTTGTTCTCCCCATATATATAAGGGACAGACCCCTTCTAGATCTTAAAAAGCATACTACAAGGAATATAAGCTGAAAATGTTGGTTTATGTTTAGCCAACAATGGCATGTTGAAAATATTGGTTTAGGTTTAGTCAACAATGGCATGCCAATTGAAAGAGTTGGTGGAAAGAGTTGGCATGAATGCTAGGAGAAAGCTTCCTGCTTTGATGTTACCCATGACATCAAGAGGATAGTTTGATGTCACCAATGACATCAAGAGGAGGTCCTTACCCCTATAAATAGATGCACTCTTTCCTTTGTAGAAACCATCCCAAAAACAATACAATATATTGTAGTGGGTAGAGAGTTAAGAAAGAAATTCTCTTAAGTGTTATTGGGAAATCTCCCCTTCCTTTGTAAATAATAGAAAGGCAATTGTTCTCTGGTGGACGTAGGATTATTTTGATCCGAACCACGTTAAATCTTGTGTTCTTTCTTTTACATTTCTGCTAACAATTTGTATCAGAGCGACAGGATTCTTTAGCGATCCAAGGAGAAAGAACAAGCAAAGATGAGTTCCATGAAGTTTGAAAGTGATAGATTCAGTGGACGCAACAACTTCAACATCTGGAAGATCCAGATGAAGGCATTACTACGGAGGGAATGTTCAATCCATGCTATTGACAGAAAGTATCCTAAGGATACATCAGCTCCTGACATGGAGAAGATTGAAGGGGATGCATTGAGTGCAATCCAACTATCCCTTGCACCCAACATGCTTCGTGAAGTGAGTACAGGTACCGAAGAGACGGCCAAACAGTTATGGCAAAAACTAGAAAGGCTATACCAAGACCGATCTGTGACAACAAGGATGTTGTTACAAGGGCGTCTTCAAACATTTAAGATGGGGCTAGGTACTTCGTTACAAGATCATTTAGATACGTTTAATAAAATTGTCATGGACTTACAGATTGCAGGAATTAAAAGGGAGGAGGAGACGCTAGCATGTGCTTTGCTATTTTCATTGACTTCAGGATATCGTGATATTCAGAATTCAATGATGTATAGCAAAGATCCTATCAAGCTTGAGTAAGTGCGGCAGGCACTTAACTCTAGTGATATGTGGAGGCACATTGAAGGAGACAAAGAAGACCAGGCAAGTGGGCTCTTAGAGAGAGGCCGGACAAGCCAACAGGGAAAGAGCAAATCAAAGTACAGATCAAAGTCTCATGTGAACAAGAAGAATACAGAGTGTTGGGGTTGTGGCAAGAAGGGGCACTTTGAACAAGATTGCCCAATATCAAAGTCCAAGGAAAAAGCGAGTGCATCAACAGTTGAATAGGTACATGATTTTGATAATGATTATGTACTAGCAACATCGTGTAATAATAGTAATTATGGAAACAAATGGGTGTTGGACTCTGCTTGTACTCTGCATATGATGTTCCGAAAAGACTGGTTTAGCAGCTATGAGAAAAGTGGAGGAACTATAGTAATGGGCAATAATGCAACTTGTGCAATAGTTGGCATTGGCTCAGTTCGAGTTCGCTGCCATGATGGAGTCGTGAGGACTCTTACACAAGTCTGTCATGTTCCTGATCTGAAGAAGAATTTGATCTCCTTGGGTACTCTGGATGAACAAGGCTACAGGTACATGAGCGAAGCAAGAACTATGAAGGTGACTAAAGGTTCTTTAGTCATGCTGAAAGGCAAGCTGGAGAACGGCCTTTACACATTGGCCGGAAGCACCATTGTTGGCTCTGCAAATGCATCTACAGTGCAGTTATCTAATGATGACAAGGCAAGATTATGGCACATGAGACTGGGTCATATGAGCGCACGTGGACTGGAGATGCTAAGCAATCGTAACCTTTTGGAAGGTGAGAAGATCAACACACTTGACTTCTGTGAGCACTGCGTTCTAGGGAAACAGAAGAAGGTCAGCTTCAACAGTGGCAAACACAAGACAAGAGGAGTGCTAGACTACATCCATTCAGATTTATGGGGTCCATCTAAACTTCCATTGAAGGGCGGAAAGAGGTATTTTCTCACGTTTATTGATGATTTCTCACGAAAGGTTTGGGTGCATTTTTTGAAGGTAAAGAGTGATGATTTTGAAGCATTTAAAGAGTGGAAGATTTTGGTTGAAAATCAAATGGAGCGGAAAATCAAGTATCTTCGCACAGACAATGGCTTGGAGTTTTACAATGAAGAGTTTAATGAATTATGCAAGGTTCATGGGATCTCAAGACATAGGACTGTCAGGCATACCCCACAGCAGAATGGAGTTGCCGAGGGAATGAACAGAGCTCTTCTTAAAAAGGCTCATTGTATGCTCGTACAAGCCAAAATGTCCAAAGTATTTTGGGCTGAAGCAGTTCACACTGCTGCTCATATTGTCAATCGATCTCCAGCATCGGTAATTGACTTTAAGACTCCGAATGAGGTATGGTCAGGTGAACCCTCTAACTATTCATACTTACGAGTATTTGGGTGTCCATCTTATTATCACGTTAATGAAGAAAATATTGAACCAAGGGCCAAGAAGGCCATATTCGTAGGGTATGTGGATGGAGTAACAGGGTACAAACTTTGGAGTTTGTGTTTACTCAAATTTATAGTTAGTAGAGATGTCACCTTTGATGAATCCTCTATACTTGATCCCCGTAAAATTTCCGTGGAGTTTTCAGGAAACAAGAACAACGAGCAGGTGGAACCTCCGGTGGTGCTTGCCAAGGAAAAGGATCAAGAGACCCAGGTTAAAGATGAGTCAGGAGATGTAGATCTTGAAGAACTTGTTGTCAATGAACCATACACAATTGCAAAGGGGAGGGAGAATAGGAAGACATGAGAACCGGAACACTTTATAAATCAAGCAAACTTGATTGCATATGCATTCGTAGCTGCACAAGAAGAGATTAAGGATCTGGATCCCTCCTCGTATATTGAAGCAACTTATTGCAAGGATGTTGCACTATGGTAGTTAGCCATGACAGAAGAGATGAAGTCTCTTCACACGAATCAAACATGGGTCTTAGTGAAAAGACAAAGGGAAAGAGGACATTTGGATGCAAGTGGATCTACAGAAAGAAAGAGGGAATTTCTGAAGTGTAAGATGCTAGGTTTAAGGCGAGATTGGTTGCAAAAGGTTTCAGTCAGAAGGAGGGAATTGACTACAATGAAATTTTCTCTCCAGTCGTGAAGCATATCTCAATTCGCATGCTACCAGCATTGGTTGCGCAATTTGACTTGGAGCTTCAACAGCTTGATGTCAAAACTGCTTTCTTACACGGTGATCTAGAAGAGAGAATCTATATGGATCAACCTGAAGATTTCCTAGCAGAGGGAAAATAAGATCACTTATGCCAACTAAAGAAGTCTTTATATGGTTTGAAGCAATCCCCTAGACAGTGGTACAAAAGGTTTGATGCATTCATGACTACACATGAATTCTCAAGGAATGCATTTGACAGCTGCGTGTATCACAAGAAGATATCTGGTAACTCAATGATTTATTTATTGTCGTATGATGCTTATTACTGCTAACAACATTACAGAGATAAATGCTTTGAAGAAGCTATTGAGTAAGGAATTTGACATGAAGGATTTATGAGCTGCAAAAAAAATCCTTGGTATGGAGATTTCAAGAGAAGACGGTGTTATACATCTTTCTCATAAGAGGTATATTGAAAGGATTCTCGAGAGATTCAATATGCATACGTGCAAGCCTGCAAGTACACCATTAGCTTCTCGTTTTAAACTTTCAGAGTCACAAATGCCTCAGTCCGAGGATGTGGTGGAGCATATGTCAAAGATTCCTTATGCCAATGCAGTTGGTAGCATTATGTATGCTATGGTATGCACACGTCCAGATATTGCTCAATCTGTAAGTGTGGTAAGTAAATACATGTCCAGCCTAGGAAAGAGGCATTGAGAAGCTGTCAAGTGGATATTGAGATATCTCAAAGGAGCTTCTGATGTTGGTCTGACCTTTTAAAAAAGGGGTGGAGGTATTTCAATTCTCGGTTATGTGGATTCTGACTATGCAGGAGATCTTGATAGAAGAAGGTCCACAACTGGATACATCTTTACCCTCGTTGGCTGTGCCGTTAGTTGGAAGTCGACTCTACAGTCGATTGTCGCTTTGTCTACGATAGAAGCAGAATACATGGTAGCAGCTGAGGCGGTGAAGGAAGCTATCTGGTTAAAAGGTTTAGTAGCGGAGTTGTGTTTGGTTCAGCTGGAATCAACTCTTAGATGTGATAGTCAGAGTGCTATTCATCTAATGAAAAATCAAAGATTTCATGAGCGCACTAAACACATTGCTGTTAGATTTCATTTCCTTTGAGATGTTGTTGAAGAGGGAACTATCAAGGTTGTGAAGGTTATCACAGATGATCATGCTGTATATATGTTGACCAAGATAGTCCCGCTCGCTAAGTTTGCACACTGCAAAGACTTGGCGGGGGTGTGCATCAACTGATGCAGCTCCGAAGTGAACAGTTGTTAGGTGGAGGTCGTTTGTTCAACCATGGTTTGATTCTTCTTGTTTCTTACAACGGGATTGCCGAGTAAGCTTAGAAGTTTTTGCTAGAATTGTTCACACGCATGCTCGAAACGCAAACCAAGGTGGAGATTGAAAATGTTGGTTTATGTTTAGTCAACAATGGCATGCTGAAAATGTTGGTTTAGGTTTAATCAACAATGCATTCCAATTGAAAGAGTTGGCATGAATGCTAGAAGGAAGCTTCCTCCTTTGATGTCACCCATGACTTCAAAAGGAGGTAGTTTGATGTCACCAATGACATAAAGAGGAGGACCTTACCCCTATAAATAGATGCACTCTTTCATTTGTAGAAACCATTCTAAAAACAATACAATATATTGTAGTGAGTAGAGAGTTAAGAGAGAAATTCTCTTAAGTGTAATTGGGAAATCTCCCCTTCCTTTGTAAATAATAGAAAGACAATTGTTCTATGGTGGACGTAGGATTATTTTGATCCGAACCACGTTAAATCATGTGTTCTTTCTTTTATATTTCCGCTAACATAAGCAAATATTCCTAACTCCCCTTGTCGAATCCATGTTGAGCTACGAGGATCTCGCTGTTGGTCATGTTCGTCAATGGTCGTGGTCGTAGTCATCCAAATTTGGAGCCATACAATTAGTCCCTCCGCTTGTTGAGGTCGCAACTCAATGCGTCATTGATAAGCAAACACCGTTCGCCCTTCGTGGAGAAATTTAGTTTCATGGAGCATCACATCCTAGCCAACAGTGGGGGGTCAACGTGCTTAGCAAAGCATCAATGCTCTGTCTTATAAGAAACTAACACTATCTGGCTTTTCGTTATCTTTACGCATGTTTTCGATACTAGGGCTGACGACTCGTCGCTTTTGTTTTGGTACCAACCTGTAGTATTTCGCCTTGATTCTAGTGCTAGTCTGCTGCTTTTGGTTTCAATTACGCTGCTACCAAATCCTATAAATAGGTGAAGGGTTTTGTTTTTTCAAAAACTCTTGGCCTTTTCTCTTTTGGTTACTTTCCCTCATTTTTTCGGCGTTCATTCTCACCGCTTTTCTCTCCTTCTTCTTTCATTCTTCACCCACAACATTCTCTTCTACGTTAACATATTTCCTATCACAACAATTCCTAGAACATATCTATCTCATAAAGGGGTTTCTGAGGCAGACCTATTGTCTGTGGCTATCCCCTCCGGTGGTGAGGACACGATAGTGGAAGAGGGGAACAGTTTTCCTACCATGGATGAATTACTACCGAGGCACCCCACATCTCGGAGTGACTTCCTCAAAGTTCCTCTTCCTACTCCTCCCCCACTGATCTCTGAAATGGACCAAGCTCATATATATGCTCTCCTTGCAAAGTATAGTATCCCCGTCCATCTAGATATGGTTCCGGCCGGAATGGACTTCGTGGAAGTCCATAGACCTAGGTGATGAGAATCGACTTGCATGATAAGGTGGCCAATTTGACTACCGAATTGAGTACGAAGTCAGTGAAAATTGATGAGCTTAGGAGTGAGCTAAATGTGGGTGTTGACAGACTGGCGGCCACTATTTATGAAGCAGCGGTTTTGGAAGATACCATTCGTTCCTGTAGGTCAGAGCAGGCCAAAGAACAAGAGGCTTACGCACTCAAAGTGACAGGGCTTGAGGGCCGATTTAAGGAGTTGGAGGCAGAGTTGTCTGCGCAGGTGTCTTCGCTGAGGGCGAAAGATGTGAATCGATGCCAGCAACCTTCTACTTCTCGTGCCTCGGCCGAACCTGTCTTGCCTCGCTGTTCATACGAGTTGTGGGTTTATGATGAGCCCCTACTCGATATGTATAAGGCTCTTTTACGAAGGGAGGGCGTCTGAAGCAAAACTTTGGGGTATGCATGTTGAAGCTCATTCAGCTCGCAAGGCATGTGGGTACGACCCCCCGTACACTTGATGGGGATGAAGTCATCTGTGACGATGCAAGCTGCCTTACCTCCGACTCTCGGTATGAGGATGCCTACCAAACCATGGATGATGTTTAATTACTTTTTTGTTTCAATATTTTTGTAAGGGCAGGCTTGAGCCATTGTAAAGATATGTGTTAGCGACTTTTGCTGTAAATGAAGAAATTGTTTGGTCATTTTGGTGGTGATCTTTATAATACTTATGGTATCTCGAATACTTGTCAAACTTTTGGGTGGATTTTGCTTTGGGTGAGATCGAACTCGTACTTTTGTCGATGGACTTAGCCATTGGGATGTTACTTTTGATCTGGAATTGAAGTAGGATCCAGCCATTGTTCAAATGAAGTCGAACTAGTTTTTTGTCGATGGCCTTATCCAGTGGGATGCTATCTTTGATCTGGCGTCAAAATAGGATCTCGTCGTGGTTCGAGTGAAGTCGAACTCATATTTCGCTGATGGCCTTAGCCATTGGGGATGTTACTTTCAATCTAATGTCCAAGTAAGATCCCGTTGCAGTTCAAGTGAAGTTGAACTGGTCGATCTGGCATCGAAGTAGGATCCGATCGTGGTTGGAGTGAAGTCGAACTCATTTTTCGTCGATGGCCTTAACCATTGGGATATTACTTCCGATCTGACATCAAAGTAGGATCCCGTTGCAATTCGAGTGGAGTGGGACAAATTTTTCGTCGATGGCCTTAGCCATTGGGATGTTACTTTCGATCTAATGTCGAAGTAGGATCTCGTCGCAGTTCCAGTGGAGTTGAACTCATTTTTCGTCGATGGCCTTAGCCATTGCGATTTTCATTCGTACATTGGAGATCATTCGTGCATTTGAGATTTTAATTACATTTCCGTAGAAAGTACATGTCGACTTTGTTGACATCCAATTTTATTCCTCCTTTCTTTTAATAATTTTCTTGATTTTCTAAGTTAAGAATAAACTGAATACCCTATTTTTACTACTATTTTTAATATAATTGTTACTACTACTATCATTAGTATTAATATTAATATTAGTATTAGTGTTAGTATTGATACTATTATTAATCTTATAATCGCTACCTTTACTATTATTATTACTAGTACTACTACTAATAGTTTCTAATAGTTTATTATCATTATTATATCTACTACTACGTTTACTACTATTAATAAGTACTATTGTAACTAATATTATTATTACTTTAATTTTTTTTATTAACATCTATTTAATATTAATTTAAGTTTTAATACAAAGAAGTTCAAAAGAATTAATTTGAAGATTGGAAAAAGACCAAGAAAATTTGCCTAAGACAAGATATAAATGTTATTTCTTTTCACTATATCATAGCCTACCAAAATTCCCATCCAATAGCCCCATTTGATGCAAAAATTCTGAACAAATGAGCCCTAAAATAGTAGTCCATACCCGAAATATTACTCAAGCCCAAATCCTGCAAATAGAGCCCAATCGGCCCCAATGCACTTAAACAAAATTAGGTTTCATTCCTTACTCCTAAACAGCCACTACCCCTATGTTTCCTTTTTCCTTTCCTCTTCTCCACAAAATTCCACCATTTCTTAAGCCATAGCAGATTTTGACAGCATTTCCCAATTTCGTGCAAGTATTTTTCTCTTTTCCACTTCATATTTCACAGCATATCAAGCCTCAAGTTACAATAAAGGCTCTTGCCATTTTAGGCATTTATCTCGTCAAAATCAAGAGAGATTCGGATTTTTTGCTATAAATACTTGCATATCGTAACATGTAATTCATAAAAAGTTTATTTGCCTAGAAAGCAGGCCTACATGGTTTATTAAATAAATATTCTAAGTCTTGTGAAATACAACTTTAGTGTGAAACTCTTTTTAAGAAGCACTCTCATAAACAAGATAAATTTTACTCTTTTATGATACTTCATTGTGATTAAATGCATTCTACTTTGTGACAATGATAAAATAGATTCCATGAATTATGATATATTCTTTTCTCTACATGTTTTAAAGACACTGGTTCTAAAAGAGTTTCTTTCAGCTATGATTAAAAGTTGTGTGAACTTGAGATATACTTTTGAATGGTGTATTAATGTAATTTGAGTTTTATTAAAGAACACTTTAAAGAATTTAAATATTCATCTCTAACATTGCCTTAATGGTATTTCAAATTGGTTAAAAGTTAATGTCTTTATGTGCCTTATTAGCAGTATGATATGTATAAATACCGGTTTTGACATAAATTCACCATTTATGTATTTTTTGCTACTTTCGAGTTGCTATTGCCCAAAGCCCTTCTTCTGACTTAGTTAAAAATACCAACTCTAAATAGCTTTAGTATTTCTTGAGTTGAAAAGGTATTTATAGATTTTAGTGTGACTTTGGAAATAGCCTCTTTGTCCTCTCGAAAAGGTTTTCGAGTTGCTCTTGCCCAAAGCCCTCCTGTTACTTTGCTTTCTTCTTTTATATTCAGATATTCTTCCTAATCCTCTCCATTTTATTTTCTTTATTTGGAGACTCGACGACACTGCAGCATTGTACCTGCATGGGGTCAGCGCACTTTTATATTCTCACACTGCTTTACAGAGACTGCACATCACACTCTTTTTTGCTCTATCACTCAAATAACAAAATGACAGAGGATTATGTCATATTATGAGAGCCTAAATATAACTATTAATTCATCTTATTTTATGTCACCTATATTGATTACTTTTTGGTGTTACTAACATTTTATTTTCAATTACATAATTATTGTTTGAACTTGTTTTTAGTATAATTAGCTCTTGAATCTTATTTAATCATTCAGAACCTATACTCTAGCTAATAAAAAATTTTAGTACTTAAGTTTTGGGAAGAAATATTTTGTATTTGTTCTGAAAATATTTTGGAGAGAAAAAAAAAAGGGAAATCAATTTTAAGTCTTTCATGGCCATATATCAAAGTCACAATTTTCTAAACTTAATTACATTTTTTTCTATTTAGTTAACTACTTATCTTCTATTGTTTGTATTTTTGAAACCTTAGCATTTGCACTTAAGTCTTAGTCTTAATTAACTTTTGTCTGATCGATTAACAGTTTAATATGGATCATAGGGCGGCTTAAAAATCTTCCGCTTTTGATTAATTGAACCTTTACCTAGAATCTTTACATGAAGTAGACTTCTAAAAGAGTTATACTTTAAATTACTACAATCAATTCAGGTGTCTTAATTTACATTAGAAATAATTAGGTGGCGACTCTTCAACTTTAATCAAACTACTCGCCTATGTGTTGTACCTTAATTAACATGATTTAAAATGGGGTATAACAGACTTTGCAAATACAGTGAATATAGTGGCTATCTTTGCCTAGTCCCTTCATTACTTAGCCTGGAGATTCTGTCACCGGGCAGGGTAATGAACAATACTTCGGGCCTTGAGACGTCTCCTTTGCTGTCTCATTAAAAACCTCACTGAGAAAACCCGATTGAGAGAAAATACGGATGGGGGAAAAAAAGTAAAGCTTAGGCGACACCTCTTTTCAAAAGTGGAAGTATTTGAGGTAGGCGATGTTCCAATTATTTTGTAGTAGTTATCCTTCCATTGTCTCTAACTGGAATGCTCCCCTGTTTGTTGCCGCCATGATTTTGTACGGCCCATCGCAATTTGTTCCTAGTTTTCCTTCATTGGGGTCTCTCGCTACCTGAGTTTTAGCTTTTAGGATGTAGTCTTCGACCTTGAGTGGTCGTATTTTGGCATTCTTGTTATAGTACCTTTCGGTTTGTTGCTTTTGGGCTACCATTCTAATGTGAGCCATATCTCTTCGACTTCGTCCAGGTCTTGTAAAGTGTTTTCATCATTACTTGGTTCCCTCTCATTGGAGTATCTTAGGTTGGTCTCTCCGACTTCGACGAGTATGGCTGCATCAGTTTCGTAGACTAATGAATATGGCGTCTCGCTTGTTCTAGTTTTTGGCAATATGGGATATGCCCATATTACTTTGGGCAGTAGTTCGGGCCTAGCCCATTGGTGTCCTCAAGCTTCTTTTTTAGTATATTCAAAATCATTTTGTTGGATGATTCGGCTTGGCCATTGCCGGTGAGATGGTAGGGTGTGGAGAGTATTCGTTTGATGTGCCATTTCTCGAAAAACTCGATTGTTTTCTTTCCAACGAATTGTGATTCGTTGTCGTAGCTGATTTCTTTAGGAATGCCGAAGCAGCATATTGTATTTTTTCATATGAATACGATAACTTCTTGCTCACGTATTTAAGTGTATGCACCTGCTTCCACCCATTTAAAACAAAAGAAAAGTGTAATTTACCTCGTCCTGTTGGGAGGGGTCTGAAAATGTCCATTCCCCGCTTTATGAATGGCCATCGCGAAATGATGGAATGCAAGAGTTCTCCTTCTTTGGTGTATCATAGGGGCATATTTTTGACATCGTTATTCATGGTGAGCCAGTAGTACCCTGCGCGGATGAAGCAGTAGTACCCTGCGAGGATGAGGCTTCAAATGAGGGCGTGGTTTTCTGTATGAGCACCGCAATGCCCCTCATGTACTTTTTCTAGTACTCGCCTTTTTTTATTTTGCCCAAGACATTTGGCCAGGGGGCCGTCAAACATTCTTTTGTAAAGATCATGGTTCACGAGGGTATATCTGGCTGCTTATATTCAGAGTTTTTTTGGCTTCTTTCTTGTCTTGTGGGAGCATCCCTTCCTGCAAATCTATTATGATGTTGTTGAACCGGTCCCAAGTTAGGCTTATAGAACGTACCTCGACTTGGTTTATTGAGGAGTAGAGGAGGGTGACTATATTTTCCTTATTTATATTTTTGGTGGTTGTTGCTAGCTTGGCAAGACCGTCTGCTTCGATATTCTGCACCCTAGCTATCTGGTCGAGGCAAAATTCGTCGAATTCTAGTAGCAACTTGTGAATGTCTAACTGGAATCATTGTAATCTTTGTTGTTTGATTTGGAAAGTCCTAGTGAGTTGGTTCACCACGAGTTGAGAGTCGCAATGGAGTACGAGCCGCCAAGCACTATATTTGAGGGCCAACTTTAATTATGCAATTACAGCTTCATACTCGGCCTCGTTGTTAGTCATTTTGAGGCACTGTATGAACTGGAAAATCACTTCACCTGTAGGGACTTTGAGTAGAGTCCCAGTCCCAGTCCGGATCCCGAGGAATTATATGCACCGTTGGTGTAGAGGACCCTAAGGTCAGAGTGTGCAGAAGCGCGAAGCGCTTCCTGCTCAATATTTCTGCGCCGAAGTCGGCGATTAAATCAGCGAGCACTTGCGACTTTATAGTGGCTCGTGGTTGGTAGGTTATGTCGTGCTCGCTTAATTCTATAGCCCATTTGGCCAACCTGCTCGATAGTTCGGGTTTATGTAGGATGCCCTTGAGGGGGAAGGTTGTCACCACTTTTATGGGGTGATATTGGAAATATGGTCAAAGCTTCCATGAAACTACTAGTGCCAAGCTAATTTCTCAAGGTAGGGGTACCTTGTTTTGGTATCGACTAAGGTTTTGTTGATATAATAAACTGGAGATTACGTACCTTTGTTCTCATGTACCAGGACTGCACGTACAACGACTTTGGAGACTGGTAGGTATACTAGGAGGCACTCGTCTAGGTCTGCTTTGACGACTATTAGTGGTGAGGACAGATACACTTTCAGTTTTCTTAAAGCGTCAATACATTCAACAATCCATTGTATTTCCTTAATACATTAAAGAACTTATCATCTTAATCACACCTTTTATTTTTCATTCTTAATCGCTCCTCTTTTTAATCATTGTTGAAGTCTCAATGAGACTCACTCTATTTTTTTCTTCTTTAAACTATGTATCAGTGGGTCGATGTGGATTGACAAATGGCACTTGAGTCCGAGTTCTTTACAGTGTGCGTTATTCACTTGTGTCAAAGCTTTTCAGTATGGTTTTGTATTTTGATCAACTTGACAATTCACATCAGAAGGGTATGATAGTAATAAGTGACAGAGATGCAAAAAATATAGAAAGTTGTCCTCAACTTTTAGTTAGAGGCTGGAGATGAACTTCCTAAGCTGGACATTCAATTGATCCTTTTTACAAGCTAAATATTTAGCGACACAACCTTGAGGGAAGACAACCTCTTCAAGAAATGATTCTGTTCTTGGAAATTTTCATGAAAATATCTTTTTGTCTAGGAATAGAAAGAGTAGGAGATGAGTAAGAGGACTAAGAGATTTGGAGACTCTTCAGACGTAATGACTATTACTTTTTTTGCAGTAACCTACTTCTATTGTTTTGTTACTGAAATATTTTAGATTTATTTCTTTTATGATACTCTGCACATCTAAGTTTTCATTAGTTACGGAAGGTATTTCACGTTCTTTGAAATAGTTATATTTTTTGACTTAGATTCTTGATGTTCCTTTCTTCTATTTATGTGACTACAAAAGCTAAGTTCTTTGTGTGTTAGTTAAAACTTTTAAACTTTAAATTCTTGATGCTTGAAGGTAATACAACTAAATGGCCAATTTATTGATATCAAAGAAAAAGAGAGAATTTATGTATATAATGCAATTTACTCAGAGATCTATTTTAATAAAAAAATATTGATTTTGTAATACACCACATATAAATAATTTTATGCATATATACTTAAATAATCATCATTTCTATCTCAACTAAATTTATAAAAATTTTATTTCTAAAATATACATTATTGTCATTTATAATCGCGCGTAGCGCGACAAATTCCCTAGTATCAATATAGGCTAAACAAATCAAACCCAATGCCTAAATATAGATTTACAAGATTTCTTTCAAAAAATTTTAAAATTATCCCCGGGCCCGCTTGGCCAACATACGAGGTTCGGATCAAAATTAAATCTTCCATCCATCCACGAGCCCGAATATATAATATATTTTCAAATTCGACCCCAAAATGAGGTCTAAATCAAGAAAAAATAAAAAGCCCTAACTTTACCCATTTTTCCCAATTTCTACCCTAGATTATATGTTTTAGGTGTAGGAATTCAAGAGATTTTGATGGAAAATGAAGAAAACGAGTTGAAATATACTTACCCAAGAAGTGTTGGTGGAAGAGAGCATCAATGGCTACCTAAGGACCTTGGAGGAGAAGGGTTTTGTAAAAGCTTATGAAAATCCCGTCAATATTCTGTTTTGAAATTAAAATTATAACTAGGTAAATTTGCCCTTCGCGTTCGCGGGATCAAGGTCGCATTAGTGAAGAGTTGGCTTGACAGACTATCGCGTTCAAGATGAGAAGGACACTAATACGAAGAGAAAGACTAAGGGGGTCCAGGGAAACTACGCGAATGCGTGGAGGCCCACGCGAACACGGTGAAGAAAGTTGCAAGGCCATGCGTTCGCGAATAGTTGAATGCGAACGCGAAGAGAAAAATACTGGGGTCCCAAATTTGGCTTACGCGAATGCGAGATACTGTACGCGAATAGTTGAATGCGAACACGAAGAGGAAAATGCTGGGGTCCCAAATTTGGCTTACGCGAACGCGTTGAAGAAAATTCTGATGCTTCGCGAATCCGGGAGAGAGAGTGCATTCGTGAAGAAGGAAATGATTGGGCACCTATTGCAGACTTTTCTGCAATTTTTCCAAGTTTAAAACTACCCCAAACACCTCTGAAAACCCATATGCATCGAAATAGACTAAATCTAGTATAGTGGGTCTTGTTCCGATGCGGGAAAAATCTTTTTAAAGGGCATCTCGGTGAAAGATGTCTAAGAACCATAAGGCGAGCACCAAAACGCTAGCACAAAATGCTCCTACAGACACGCATTACCGAGCCCTCGTGGCTCCTAACCTAATACGAACACTAACTCAACAAGATCTCACAAACTTAACTGTGCGATTAAATCGCAAAAATAACATTAAAAAAAGGAATCAAACCTCAAAATCACTAGTTTTTCTTCAAACTTCATAAACTTTTAAATTTAGAACTTATAGTCCGAAACACGTCAAACGACATTCGATTTCAACCAAACTTCACAAAAATATATTAAAACACATATAAGACCTGTACCGGGCACCGAAACAGAAATACGGGCCCGATACCATCACATTCTAATCAATTTTCATTTCCATTTTCCTTAGCAATTTCAGAAAAAATATTTTCTTTTGAAAAAATTCATTTCTCGGGCCTAGAACCTCGGAATTCGATTCTGGTCATATGTCCGAGTCCTATATTTTTCTACGGACCCTTCGGGACTGTCAAATTATGAATCTGGATCCGTTTACCCAAAGTGTTGACCAAAGTCAACTTTATTCCTTTTGATACCAAATTTTAGCATTTTCCCCAAAAATTCACATACAAGCTTTCCGGCTACTCGCCAGACTGCACATGCTAATTGAGGCAACTAAAAATAAGGTTTTCGAGACCTCAAAAGCATGGAAAGAGAGAAAAAATAAGTGATGACCCTTTGAGTCATCACATTATGTACCTCTAAAACAATTGTTTGTCCTCGAACAGACAAAAGAAAGAAGTACCTGAGTTACAAAATAGATGAGGATAACAGCTCTGCATATCAGACTTGGACTCCCTAGTCGATGCCTCTGGGGGCTGACCTCTCCACTCAACACGAACAAAGGGAAAACTTTTGGATCTCAACTGACGAACCTGTCGGTCTAGAATGGTTACCAACTCCTTCTCATAAGATAAGTCCTTGTCCATATGGACAGTGCTGTGGGCTGGATCACCATGATACCTCTGAAGCATGGATACATGAAAAAATAGGTACACGATTGATAAACTGGGCGGCAATGCAAGTCTGTAAGCCACCTCTCCCACTCGATCAAGGATATCAAATGGCCCAATAGACCTAGGGCTAAGGTCGCCCTTCTTCCCTAATCTCATCACGCCCTTCATAGGCGACACTCGGAGCAAGACCCACTTACCAATCAAGAAAGCTACATCCTGAACCTTATGATATGCATAACTCTTTTGTCGCGACTGAGCCGAACAAAGCCTGTCCTAACTGATCTTGACCTTGTCTAAGGCCTCCTAAACCAAATCCGTACCTATCAACCGAGCCTCTCCCGGCTCAAACTACCCAATCGGAGACCGACACCGCCTACCATATAAAGCCTCATAAAGAGCCATCTGGATGCTCAACTAGTAGCTGATGTTGTAGGAAAACTCCGCTAAAGTCAAGAACTAATCCTACGAACCTCCAAAGTCAATAACACAAGCCCGGAGCATATCTTCCAAAATCTGAATAGTCCGCTTGGACTGACCGTCCGTCTGAGGATGAAACGTTGTGCTCAACCTGTGTGCCCAACTCTCTCTGAACTGCGCCCAAGAAGCACGAGGTAAACTACGTACCGTGGTCCAAAATGATAGATACTGGCACACCATGAAGGTGAACAATCTCCCGGATATAAACTTCAGCTAATCTCTCGGATGAATAGAAGACTGCCACATGAATGAAATGTGCTGACTTGGTCAGCCTATCAACAATAACACATATCGCATCAAACTTCTTCCAAGTCAATGAAAGTCCGATAACAAAGTCCATAGTGATCCTCACCCACTTTCATTCGGGAAGCTCAATCCTATGATATAAACCACCAGGCCTCTGATCCTCGTACTTAACCTACTGACAGTTACACCGAACCATATATGCAAGAATATCCTTCTTCATCATACACCACCAATAATGTTGCCACAAGTCCTGATACATCTTTGCGGTTCCTGGATGAATAAAGTACCGAGAACTATGGGCCTCCTCTAAAATTAACTCTCAAAGTCCATCTACATTAGGCACGCAAACTCGCCCCTGCAATCTCAAAACTCCATCCGCATCTAAGGTAGCCTGATGGGCACCTCCAAGCTACATCGTGTCCCTGAGGACACACAAATGGGGATCATCAAATTGCCAATCACGAATATGCTCTAATAATGAAGAACGAGCGACCGTGCAAGCCAACACATGGCTGGGCTCAGAAACATCCAGCCTTACGAACTGATTGTCTAGGGCCTGAACATCCAAAGCAATCAGCCTCTGACTGACTGGAATATAAGCAAGACTGCCCATACTAGCTGACTTCCAACTCAAAGTATCGGTCACCACACAGGCCTTCCCCGGATGGTATAAAATGGTGACATTAATCTTTCAATAACTCCAACCATCTCCTCTACCTCAAATTCAACTCCTTCTGCTTGAACAAGTACTGAATACTCTTGTGGTCAGTGAACACCTCTCGTGCCAGGGCCATGCAAATAGTGCCTCCAAATCTTCGAGGTGTGAACAATAGCTGCCAACTCTAAATCCTACATAATAGTTATTCTTATGAATCTTCAACAACCTCGAAGCATATGCAATAACCTTTCTACCGTGCATCAACACTACTCCAAGCCCAATATGGTAAGCATCACAATAGACTGTATAAGGCCCTGATCCTGTCGGCCAAACCAACATCGATTTCGTAGACAGTATTGTCTTGACCTTCCGAAAGCTCGCCTCACACTCATCCGACCATCTAAACTGGGCACCCTTCTGGGTCAACTTGGTCATCGGGGCTGCAATAGATGAAAACCACTCCACAAACCGATGGCAGGCCCAGGAAACTCCAGATCTTTGTAGCTAATGCTGGTCTAGGCTAGCTCTTAACTACCTCAATCTTCTTCGGGTCCATATAAATACCCTCTGCTGATACAACGTGACCCAGAAATGCTACTAAACTCAGCCAGAACTTACACTTGGAGAACTTGGCATAAGACTGACTATCCCTCAAAGTCTGAAGAACCACTCTAAGGTGATGCTCGAGCTCCTCCTGGCTACGGGAGTATACCAAAATATCATCAGTAAAGACTCTCACGAACATGTCCAAATATGGCATGAACACTCGGTTCATCAACTCCATGGGTGCTGTTGGGGCATTGGTCAACCCAAATGACATGACCAAGAACTCATAATGCCCATACCGCGTACGGAAAGTTGTCTTAGGGACATCAGATGTCCTAATCCTCAACTGATGGTAGCCAGATCTCACAATCTTGGAAAATACCCTGGCACCTTGAAGTTGGTCGAACAAATCACCAATACTCGGTAGTGGATACTTATTCTTAATCGTTACCTTGTTCAACTACCGGTAATCTATGCACATCCTCGTTGATCTGTCCTTCTTCTTGACAAATAACACTGGCGCACCCCAAGGTGAAACACTAGGTCTAATGAAACCCTTCTCTAGCAAATCCTGCAACTGTGTCACGCCCCAAATCGAGGGACATGACCGGTGCCTGACCCGGTAGCCCCAGTCAAGCGGACGTGGGTGCTTTTCTATCCCACGCGATACCCCTGTGTTGTTTGTTACTCATAAGCCAGAGATCTTACCAATTATAACTGAATTCACATTGTACAACATAACCACGTTATTAATTCATTAACAAGTTTGCAATTTTTACAACGCCCGACATAATATATGCATAAGACTGAAATCCCACAGTTTACATGTCTACGGAGCCTCTAGGATTACAAAGGAAGATACAATACTTGCCGGAAACAAGGCTTCGACTATACCTTTAAAAAAATCCAAAATAAAGTCTAATACAGAAGTGGCATGAGCCACACAGGGCCCCGAGGAAGAAAAGAGCTCACCAAAACGGGCAGTGGAAGATGAAGGATACTATTGCCGATGAGCTGAAGTGCCTGCTACTGATCCATCTACAATCATAACACGAATGTAGCGCCCCCGGCAAAAGGGACGTCAGTACACTAGAATTGAACTGGTATGTATGGAAAAACTTTGTCCCAAGTAAACTCAAGCCATTAAACAAGTAATCACGATGATAAGACAACCAATAAATTACACCAAGAATCAATTAAGCCAACCAACCATGTTTTCCACATTTTCCTCATCTCAGCTAATTCTCAACGCAAAGCACGTTTAAGATCAACAAGTAGAACAACAACCAATCAATAGCATAAAACACAAGTAGTCAAACAAAGGGGCAATCAGTGCCCCACGGGTTGCAAACTCTCCTGCTGTCTCCTTTCATAATTTCACATCAATGATTTTATATCAAATTTCAATAGTGATTTCGATCGCTTTCCATCCTTATTACCTCGTCCACCCTTATTACCTCGGCCACCCTTATCACCCCAACCCACACCTTATTACTTCATGTTGCGGCGCGCAACCCGATCCCACCGTACAGTTTCATACATAACAATCACAAACAGCAAATAAGGCACTACATATAATTACAACAAATTCAAATAAGTAACTTACAATTCGATTCACATTCTCAAATACTTTTCAAACTGATATCACAACCAAGTTACCATATTCAAGAGTACACACACAAGTATGTTCAATAATTTACCACAATTCAAGTGTTTCATCTCTTTCCACAAGAAACCATATATGCCACCACAATAATTGTTCTCGGTTCTTTGCCAATTCCAATTCCCTTGTTATCTTTCAATTCATATTTCATACCACACCACATGTAGTTCAATATCAACTGAATACGCAACAATGATATCGAATAATCACATACAATCTCTCAAATTAACACATGTCAAACAATTTCACACATATGGGCGATTTTACAAGAATCAAAATTAACCGTACATACCTCGATTTGAGCTTTCCTTAAGTTACTACAACACTCCAAAAACTCTAGCAATTCCAATCTACTATGAGACATAACAAAATTAAACACATATTAGAAAGATATTCATGAAACTAGCTCATTTGAACATTTTATCAAACACCAGTTGAGCATCTTGATTTCGAATCCCCTTTTTAAGACTTCTTCCATTCCCTAACTCAATTTTTACTTATTTAAGTTAAACAATCTTCCCATAAACCTATGTTGTACATGCATGTATACACAATACTAATAAACCCAAGAATCATACCTCAATAACTCATGTTATACACCAAACTAAAAATTAAACCCTAGGGTATAGAATCTTACCTCTTAGATGAAGAACATGCTATTGGGTTCTTGATTCTTGAAGATTGATGCAAGATTTGGATGATTTAAATGTTGGGTTCCTCCTTCTCTCTCTAAAATGCTCTCACCACTCTCTAAAATCAGTAAGAAATGACCCCAAAATGAACCCCAAAGCCTATATATTGAAATGGGGTCGGGTTATATAAATAGTAGAATTAACTGGGCTTCTCTGGTTCAATTTGCGATAGAAATGCGACCGCAATGTTAAAAATGCGACAGGAATGCGGTCGCACATTTGGCACAAGACAGCATTTTCGTGCCTTTGGTATTTTGATCATAACTTTGTGTAGGAATGTCCAAATGACGAACGGTTTGAAGCGTTGGAAATTAGACTCAAAGGGCTTTCATTTGATATGCTATTCACCACATAAAACCTTATAAAAAATTATATATGATCCTTTAAAGTGGAGCCTTGTGCGAATCCATTTGGAATTTTGGCCTATTTCGAAAATTTTCCCATTTGGCATACACCTAGGCTTCCATTTGGACCTCATATTTACCAAGTCTAATTGATGACCACCATATGAATAGTATATAAAAATATTATAATAAGCCTGTGTGACACTACGAAATCCTAAATTACTTAGCAAAATCTTCTGGGACCTTACATTCTCCCCCCCCTTAGGATCATTCGTCCTCGAATGAGGAGTATAGTTTTCCCCAAACACTTTAACATCACACATCTCTTTTCTAACCTACCTCCAGTCTCTATATTTTCACTAACTCCTAAAGTTTTCAGAAATTTCGGCAGAGTCTCCTTTGTAACTAGGCCTATCCACCTGCTAGAGAATCACCAAAATCATCTTAACCACACACCCACCACTATACATAGCACCACAATGTATATATCCACAATCCTAATCCCAGTATTACAAGAACTACATTAACATATGGATACCAGAACATGGACTGCACAATTTTACATCAAAATACCTATATGGTACATTTCAAGTCAAAACTAATTGGTATTCAATCAAACAAAAGTACTTTACTTCCATGACACATTTATCCTTCCACACGACATTATCGACTTACAAGCATTGTCATAACACCTTCTCAAAAATAATATCAACTCCCAAACATAGATAACAAGGATGACAGATAAACATCTTACATGAGATAACTATCCATTGACTTTACCTTTTGATAACTTCCACTGTACAATTTACACTCCACTGGATAATTGCAATTCATGATAACAACAATAACCCACAATTCCATAACTTGGCATCATACCATCAAGGATGTCGGTTCATAGTAAACAAACAATCATGTGTTCATAATAGTCCTTACCAGCCATTAATATAATCGCAAAGGTGTTCATCAACAAGAATATAATTTTATTTCTATCAACAGTCCATATGAAGTCAAGCCATCATGAGTCTTGCTAGTAGTGCATCATGATCATATAGTTCAATCAAGTCAATTCGTACCTACATTTGTTTTATCACTATCTTCTTAGACATAAGCATATGGAAACACAAAGTACATGAGGAACAGTTACGGGGAATATCATACACCTATTGCAACCTAATGTGTAATACAATCATGTTACCTTTTATTATCAACTCACATAACATTTTCAGGGGTACACTCACATTAAACCCTTGATGACCCTTAATAGTTACCCTAAGATGTGATACCATAAACTGACTATAACTTTATCTGTCCAATATATATGTGATCACACTATGAAGCTTTATCTTTGACTTGTCTGAACTTACAATACACAATGGATCTAATACAACGAGGAACAACAGAGTTCAAGATCAGGCTAGAGTTCTTCAAGAATATTAATGTACTGGGTAGGTACTTTATGAGGTCGTATACTAAGAGACACAAAATGTTACTACTAACAATACTGACATGGTTAATCATTGTGACTACCTCAATTAATACACAAATGAGTAATAGGAGTTTGTAGTACATGGGAAATAGGAATCATTAAGGAGGAATACCCAAGTACATGAACCACATATTTCTAAAGTGTAGGGAAAATCCGTCGACCCCGGAATAGGAATACTCTAGCACCTTGAATGTGATATGGGATTCAAAATACACGAAGTTGAATTACACTCTTAACATTATTTGACGCACAAAATCTATGCCACAAGCCTATAAGGATGAAAAGAATTGAACGCTTATAAGATTACCATATTCTAGACAACTTAACACTTCTTGGTAATTGATCATATATGAGGGAACTAAAAATTACGACCATTTTTTTCCCATTCAAATCAACATGTTCATGATATGTACAAAAATCCGAACTCATCTAATCTCAACCTTTCACGAGTAAAACTCAATAGCTAGGAAATCTTGATATTGGGACAAAATCATGAATTGGTTAGATGGTTCTAATAGTTAACACGACGCTCCAGAGAGAAGGAAAATAACACTCATATCTAGCCAAGAAGGTGAGATACCAAGGGTAGTAAAATTCTCCACACATGACAATGACATAGTCCATGTTTCTAGAAGTTGAGGGTGTGAAGAAAACCAAACTCAATGAGACAGTGCACAATAATTACTGATGGTTTGCTGATGTTCATGATGAGATATCCATAGGTTTTGACTTGAAAAAAAGGAAGTGTCATAGTGATACATAGAAGGGAATGTTCTCGTATGGTTGTCGTACAAGTGTAGGGAACTAGCACAATGAATTCACTAAATAAGGAATACAATTAAAACATTGTGGAGACATAATGAGAAAATAATCATTAATTATAAGTTGGACACACTTCTACTATATTAACTCCCCACTGCAATACACGACCATACCACGAGCAACCACAATACTAGGACAGAGTGAGCTACTTACTGCGAGATGTCCCAAGTGGGCACGAAACAAATGGCGACACAAGATATCTATGATGGGGATGTGAGGATCTCAAATTTTGTTTTTTAGAGAGACCTTATGCAAACGGTGACCATTTCAATTGATATGCACTCATATGATACGCACTGAGATGTGCATATATGGTACTAGATAGTGAAAATGTTTCATGATGATATTCCTAAGATAGTAGGTTGGTTGATCAAGCCATATAAGACACACACAACTAAGTAAAAGAGTGACTCGAGAAGGATCACAAATCTTGGATACTTTGCATGAAACTTGACACCACATGTACAAACTTTACCTTGGTGCATGTATAGGCACAAGTGAGCAGATGTTGTCAATTTAAATGAGACATTTCTGTAAGCAATTCATCGGGAATAGTCCTTTGTTGAGAATTTATGAAAAGCAAGTAGGAAGTATCAATAGTGCTATAACTCAACTGGAACATAATTATATATCTCAATTCCATAGGAAGTTGTGAACAATAGAACTATGATAGGGAGACTTTGTAGATAATATATCTCATTCAAAGAGTATGCATGTGCATGAACTGTTTTGTAATTTGGATTCTTTTTAAGAACAAATCCATGCAAGGAGAAGGAAGTTATAAGGGTTTAACAAAAGCTTTAAACAATCATCATATTACCAAATAGAAAAAGATCACATAGCTTTCGTATAATTTTTATACCACTAGGCCGCATTTCATAGCACTTTCATAGGGTTCAGATATCAAATTATTTACCTACACGGTTCCTACAATAATAAGAAAATCACAAGTACAAATCAAACACTTTAGATGTTCACCACATTATCGAATAAAAGAATCATGCCATTCTTACGTATATTAGTATGTCGGCTCTTGGGCCATAATTATCAAATCAGACTTGGCACTAGACCACATTCCATAATACAGTCTCTTCTTCCCCACATTTCACATCAACATCATAATCCATTTCATATTCTCTCATGTCACAAGTATCGCTAGGTACAATTTCATTTCGAGTTCTTGACACATTGTCTATACTCTATTTCTCAAAAACATTTGACTTATTTCAACATCTCAATGCACATAGGACTTCACACAGTTTTATTTAATATATGCTGCTTCAATTTTAATTTAAGGCCTTCACATTTCAATACATGATTCATACCCCTTACACCCATTTTAAGTTGTCAATAATAGCACATTGATCATATTGGAATGCATCTTTCACAAACATCGGTTCACAACACCAATTCATGTAAAGTATCAATCACAACTAAAATCCAACATTTAGTCTTACCACATTTACACAGTCACTTACTTCATTTCCAAATATCTTTATACATTACCAACAACTAGACGCAATCAATCAAATACCTTTGGTACACATAAGAACATTTTGGAAGAATCAACCATAACAAGTTTTCTCACAAAATTTGGCATCAAAATATCAATTCAAATTTGACTTGAAGTCTAGACATTTTAGCACATAGTTCACATTCTTTACATATCCTCATCTACCAAGAATAATATATTAAACAAATGAAGAAGTGCCTCCCACATATATTTTCAAAACAATAATTCTCTTAACATAACAAAATGGGTACTGCATCAATTATATTTTGAACTTACAACATTTATGCGAGCACCATGGAAGCTTAATTTCTAAGAGACGGGGTTTTAGCCGTACATACTGATAAAATACTACATGGTCTGGTGGTCCAGTGACATTAGTAGGAACAAGGGTACTCTCCTTAACAACAAGTTCTACCAATCACTCCATGGCTCAACACATTCTTCTAACAAGTCCTTGGGTGATCCACTTGGACTCAATGGTGGGATAAATCCCACCTTACATGCTTCAAATTCACAGATTATGGTATCAAAATTTCCAATCTTGAGGGTAATACTTAGAGAGGAAATTAGCTCCCTATCTTGAGCCATATCGCACGATCTGGAATATCAAAGAAATTGGTAAATTCCTAAATGTCCGTGCAGCCCCCAACTTATATGATGTGGTCGACAACACACCGATAAGAAGGGCACTACTAGACACGGCTCCGAGACATCCTAGGACACTTTAAAACCTTAGGCTCGGATACCAAGTTTGTCACGCCCCAAATCGAGGGATATGACCGGCGCCTGACCAGGTAGCCCCAGTCAAGCGGACCTGGGTGCCTTTCATTCCCACGCGATATCCCTGTGTTGTTTGTTACTCATAAGCCAAAGATCTTACCAATTATAACTGAATTCACATTGTACAACATAACCACGTGATTAATTCATTAACAAGTTTGCAATTTTTACAACGCCCGACATAATATATGCATAAGACTGAAATCCCATAGTTTACATGTCTACAGAGCCTCTAGGATACAAAAGGGAATACAATACTTGCCGGTAACAAGGGTCCGGCTATACCTTACAAAATCCAAAATAAAGTCTGAAATAAAAGTGGCATGAGCCACACGGGGCCCCGAGGAAGAAAGGGGCTCACCAAAACAGGCAGTGAAAGATGAAGAATACTACTGCCGACGAGCTGAAGTAGAAGTTCCTGCTACTGATCCACCTACAATCATAACACGAATGTAGCGCCCCCGGCAAAAGGGACGTCAATACACTGGAATTGTACTGGTATGTATGGACAAACTTTGTCCCAAGTAAACTCAAGCCATTAAACAAGTAATCACGATGATAAGACAACCAATAAATTACACCAAGAATCAATTAAGCCAACCAACCATGTTTTCCACATTTTCCTCATCTCAGCTAATTCTCAACACAAAGCACATTTAAGATCAACAAGTAGAACAACAACTAATCAATCACATAAAACACAAGTAGTCAAACAAAGGGGCAATCAGTGCCCCACAGGTTGTAAACTCTCCTGCTATCTCCTTTCACAATTTCACATCAATGATTTTATATCAAATTTCAATAGCGATTTCGATCGCTTTCCGTCCTTATTACCTCGTCCACCCTTATTACCTCGGCCACCCTTATCACCCCAACCCACACCTTATTGCTTCATGTTGCAGCGCGCAACCCGATCCCACCGTACAGTTTCAAATACAACAATCACAAACAGAAAATAAGGCACTACATACAATTACAACAAATTCAAATAAGTAACTTACAATTTGATTCACATTCTCAAATACTTTTCAAACTGATATCACAACCAAGTTACCATATTCAAGAGTACACACACAAGTATGTTCAACAATTTATCACAATTCAAGTGTTTCATCTCTTTCCACAAGAAACCATATATGCCACCACAACAATTGTTCTCGGTTCTTTACCAATTCCAAATCCCTTGTTATCTTTCAATTCATATTTCATACCACACCACATGTAGTTCAATATCAACTGAATACCCAACAATGATATCGAAGAATCACATACAATCTCTCAAATTAACACATGTCAAACAATTTCACACATATGGGCGATTTTACAAGAATCAAAATTAGCCATACATACCTCGATTTGAGCTTTCCTTAAGTTACTACAACACTCCAAAAACTCTAGCAATTCCAATCTACTATGAGACATAACAAAATTAAACACATATTAGAAAGATATTCATGAAACTAGCTCATTTGAACATTTTATCAAACACTAGTTGAGCATCTTGATTTCGAATACCCTTTTTAAGACTTCTTTCATTCCCTAACCCAATTTTTACTTATTTAAGTTAAACAATCTTCCCATAAACCTAAGTTGTACATGCATGTATACACAATACTAATAAACCCAAGAATCATACCTCAATAATTCATCTTATACACCAAACTCAAAATTAAACCCTAGGGTATAGAATCTTACCTCTTAGATGAAGAACATGCTATTGGGTTCTTGATTCTTGAAGATTGATGCAAGATTTGGATGATTTAAATGTTGGGTTCCTCCTTCTCTCTCTAAAATGCTCTCACCGCTCTCTAAAATCAGTAAGAAATGACCCCAAAATGAACTCCAAAGCCTATATATTGAAATGGGGTCGGGTTATAAAAATAGAAGAATTAACTGGGCTTCTCTGGTTCAATTTGCGACAGAAATGCGACCGCAATGTTAAAAATGCGACAGGAATGCGGTCGCACATTTGGCACAAGACAGCATTTTCCGGCCTTTGGTAATTTGATCATAACTTTGTGTAGGAGAGTCCAAATGACGAACGGTTTGAAGCGTTGGGAACTAGATTCAAAGGGATTTCATTTGGTATTCTATTCACCACTTAAAACCTTATACATAATTATATATGATCCTTTAAAGTGGAGTCTTGTGCGAATCCATTTGGAATTTTGGCCTATTTCGAAAAGTTTCCCATTTGACATACACTTAGGCTTCCATTTGGACCTCACGTAACTTACCATAAGACTTATACTCATATTTACCAAGTCTAATTGATGACAACCATATTAATAGTATATAAAAATATTATAATAAGCCTGTGTGACACTACAAAATCCTAAATTACTTAGCAAAATTTTCCGGGGCCTTACAAACTGGTCCTTTAACTCATTCAGCTCCGACAAGGCCATGTGATACGGTGGGATAGAAATGGGCTGAATGCCGGGAGCCAGATCAATACAAAGGTCGAAATCCCTGTCGGACGGCATACCTGATAAAACTAAGGTCAAGGTCTTGGTATGGCAATCCAAGATAGGATGATACTGGGGCAACCAATCCTGATATCAAAGCCAACCATATATAAGAGCAATAAGTCTACACGGGTCTCAGGACACCCAATCACTACAACACACGCATGATGGACTCGGTCGACCACGATAGAGTCACCCACCGGCGTAGACACATACATAGAAATACCCAAAGCATCACTAGGCATGACCAAACATAGTGAGAAATAAGATGAAACATATGAATACGTAGACCTAGGGTCAAATGGCACTAAAGCATTTCTATCACAAACCAGAATAGTACCTGTAATGTCTACATCTGAGGACTCAGCCTCTGGCCTGCTTGCTGGCTGGCCTCCACCTCTAGCGGCCTGATATCCACCTCTATGACCTCTACCTACACCTCTAACACATCTTTCACCACCTCTAGCTGGTTGGGAAGGCTGTGGAACCCCTAGTGCCTCAATCCTAGTACGAGAACTCTGATGCTGGAAGCTGATCGAGGACAAACTCTGATAATATCCCTCGGGTCACCACATGTATGGCAAGACCTCGACTACTTCGACTAAGCACCCCTCAACCTCAGGTAAGCCCTTCTGATGTTACCATACCCACTACACTCATAACATCAGCGTGAATATTGTAGTTAAGGTAACTGAAGCTGACCCTGGCGACCTGAATGACCACCCAAAGTGCCATGAGTTACCTGGAGAGCGGACTGAAAGGCCCTAGGAGGATGGCCTCTACCATAAGAACCTTTACCTACAGATGAGGTACCATTGAATCTGTCTGCATGAAAGTGCCTCTTATCCGACTTCTGACTACCTCCTTGTAGTGGAACCATCTGAACTCTACGACCCCCATTGGTCGCCTCTTGAAAAGTGATCTCACTCCCAGTCTGTGCCACTATACCCGCTTGACCTACCACCACTGGCTGAACCACTGGAAGCAAATCCGCTTGAATGACACTCTCTATGAGGCCTACCAATCAGACTAGAGCGTCCTGAAGAACTGGGTTGGCAATGAACTCTTCTAGAGCCTGAGATGGGCCCACTGGAACTGTTGGGGCTGGAACCTCCGCCTCAAGATCAACCTAAGGATCTTCCACTGAGGCTACTGCTAGGGACTCGAACTGTTATGCGGTAGATAAGGAAGCGTACGTTCTCGCTATCTGTGGAAGAATAAAGTAGAAATTCAATCGGTACTTGAGAAACAGAACTGCATGACAAGAAAGAACAAATGTGAAATTGTTCCTAACTCTTTAGCCTCTGGGGGATAAATACAAACATCTCTGTACCGATCCCTCGGACTCTATCAAGTTTGCTCGTGACTTATGAGACCTATGTAACCTAATGTTCTAATATCAACTTGTTACGACCCGGATTTCCCACCATTGGGAGTCATGATGGTGCATATTCGTAGAAGATAAGCAAGCCAAATTTAGCTACTTTTCCTTTAATAAACAATCCTTTTAACAAAGATTTGACAAAAATATTTAAGCAATGAGAAGTCAGCAATAATAAACGGAAGTCTTAAATTTAAATAGCTAAACAAGATACTGAATTCCAACATAATCTCTACCCATGAACTGGAGTCACATACTCACGAACATCTAAGAAATACTAATTACAAGGTCTGAAAGAAACATAAATCTATTTATCCTAAATACACAGAGATGACAGTCTAATGTAAAGATAGAAGGGAGACGTCGGGCCTGCGGATGCGTGCAAGGCTACCTTGGGTCTCTCTTGACTAAAAGTATGATCCCGAACTAAAGCTGCTACTGCTGCTCGAAATCTGTACCTATGCAAAAATGCACAGAGTGTAGCATCAACACATTCGACCCCATGTGCTGGTAAGTTCTAGCCTAACCCCGGCGAAGTAGTAACGAGGTTAGACTGGACATCATATAAACCTATGCAGATATATGTATACAAATACAACAGAAAATAACAAGAAATATAACAATTTAAACTGGGGAGGGGGGCATGCTTCAGGGGTAACAGATAGAACAAGTATCAGGAAAAATGGTACGTACATCTATAGTTTAACTTCTGGCTATAATGAAAAGACAAAGCAACTTTTATATTCCACTCATCTTGTTTCACGCGTGCAACCCGATCCCATTTCTCAATATTTGTGGTAGGCGTACCACCCGCTCCCATTTCAATATCACTCGTGGCAAACGTACCACTCGCTCCCATTTGAATATATCATGTGGTAGGCATATCGCTCGCTCTCATTTCAATATATCATGTGTGGTAGGCATACCACTCGCTCCCATTTCAATATATCATGTGGGGTAGGCGTAACACTCGCTCCCATTTCAATATATCTTGTTTGGTAGGCGTACTACTCACTCCCATTTCAATATATCATGTGTGGTAGGCATACCACTCGCTCCCATTTCGATCCACCACAGTAGCACAAAGGAAATCCCGACAAGGAAACACGTATATCAAATCAACTATCCCGGCAAGAGAGGGTCAGCTATAACCAATCCTATTGAACTTCTTCTTGGCACAAAAAATATCCCTACCCAGTCGCAACTTTCATAAGATCAATCAAGGGTAAACAATTACAAATATTAAGACTCACGATCATGCTAGACACCAATGTATAGATGCTCGTCACCATACCTATACATCATACTCGATCAATTAGCTAGTTGAAAAATAAGACTCAACTCATATTCCCTCAAGCTAGGGCTAAACCAAACACTTACCTCAACTTCCACGGCCAAATCAATCCATGACGACCTCCCTTTCGAATTCGGCTCCAACTCAATCAAATCTATACAATGAGGACTTCATAATATCAATATAGGCTAAACAAATCAAACTCAATGCCTAAATATAGATTTCCAAGCTTTCTTCCCAAAAATTCCAAAATTGCCCCCAGGCCCGCTTGGACAAAATACGAGGTTTAGACCAAAATTAAATCCCTCATTCATCCACGAGCCCAAATATATAATTTGTTTTCAAATCCAACCCCTCTAAATCAAGAAAAAGTAAAAAGCTCTAACTCTACCCATTTCCCCCAATTTCTACCCTAGTTTACTTGTTTTAGGTCTAGGAATTCAAGAGATTTTGATGGAATATAAAAAAATGAGTTGAACATTACTTACCCAAGAAGCGTTGGTGGAAGAGAGCTTCAATGGTTGCCTAAGGACCTTGGAGGAGAAGGGTTTTGTGAAAGCTTATGAAAATCCCGTCACTATTCTGTTTTGAAATTAAAATTATAACACGACGAATTTGCCCTTCGCATTCGCGGGATCAAGGTCATGTTCGTGAAGGGTTGGCTTGACAAACTATCGTGTTCACGATGAGAAGGACGCGAAGAGTAAAATATTGGGTCCCAAATTTGTCTTATGCGTATGCGAGATACAGTACACGAACGCGATGAAGAAAATTCTGATGCTTCGTGAACGCGGGAGAGAGAGTGCATTCACGAAGAAGGAAATGACTGGGCACCTATTGCAGACTTTTTTTGCAATTTTTCTAAGTTCAAAACCACCCCGAATACCTCCAAAAATACTCTCGAGCCCTCGGGGCTCCTAACCAAACACGTACTGATGATAGGCTATAATTGCGTATTTTAGTCGATTATTACATTCCAATTTATAACACTTTAGTTGAGTTTGCGCTTTAATCGCTAGTGTTTTACACTAACTGTGTGTTTTATGCCTTGTAAGAGTGATTCCGAGCTATGTGGATATTATAGAATGAATTCAAATGATTTTTATCTTTAAAGTGTAATTAAAGGTTCATGAAATTAAGCCGGGATCGCCTTTAGGGGTCAACAGATGATTGTTAGAGCGAACGAAGACTCTAGTAGGCAGATTGCGCACTGTCTAGTAAAATAGATATAACTTTTCTCTCTGAACTCCATTTTGGCTCCACAATATATGGTTGGAAATCTAAGTCAAAGGGCTACAACTATAATGTTTTACGTTTTTCTAGATTTGGAACGGAACATGGTGAAAAATGTACAATAGAGAGCCCAAATGCGCTGTAACACTAAACAATGCATTGTCTAAGGCAGAACATCAGCAGAAATGCGCTGTCAAATGCGCTGCAGTGCTAGTTAAGCCCGGAAAAAGTGCCCTTTTCACATTGAAAAAGGTATAATTATTTGGGCGCAACCCTATTTGGTATATATACATAGGAGAACATTTTAGAGAAATTTTTTTAACGAAGGAAGAGCACAGAGCCGATGTGGAGGCCGGGTTTCATCTTTTCTTCTACCAAACTTAGTCATTTTATGTTTCTTTGTATTATTTGTTATTTTGCTACCATGTCTATATGGAGCGAAACTTCACATTCTAGGGTTGTGGTTCTTTTATGACTGTTATTATTCGGAAATTGATTTTGATTTCTTAGTTTATCATATTGGTTTATTTATTCAATCCTGTAATAAATTATTTGATTGCTTGATCACTAATTGAATATTATCTACGAATCTAGAGTTGAACTCGAAAGTGGGAATTCTAGATTGCGTATAAGGTCGTGTAGAGCAAGTTCTTGAACCTGGGCCTCGGGGAACGGATTCGCGGTTAGGATAGACATATACATAATTGCCTTACTTGGTTGATTTACAGGAATTATAAATGCATTCTTGTTGATTCTAATTTCATAGACATATATGCGTTAGGTTAGCTTGAATAGGCGAGTAAGAACTCGACAGATTCTTATGAGCAATATTAACCCTGTCAACCAATAAACTAGATAAATTAGTTAGTCAATTCAATTGAAGAATACAATAGGAATGTTAGATAGACCATAACCCTAGATCGTTTTCATTACATTGATATCACAAAAATCTGCTCTTTCTCTTTGTTAAAAGTGCATTATTTATTTTTATTTATTTAATTAGTTTAGAATCAAATACTTCTAGGTTTAATTCTTATATAGATAACTAAGAGAGTCTAATTTAGTTAATAGTTAATCACAAGTCCTCGTGGGATCGACATCCGGCTTTTAATCACTTTATTACTTGATGACCGCGTGCGCTTGCGTGTGCGTTTAGCCGCAACAAGTTTTTGGCGCCGTTGCCGGGGACTTAGAAATTAACTATTTTTCTATATTAGACTTTTACTTTTATCTTTACAAGTTTTAATTTTTTTTCTTCTCTTTTTGTAAATATTTTTATTCATATAACTATTTGATTTTTCTCTTAGTGTGTTTCTAGTTTTCTCAGCATGACATATGGACATAAAATATTTGGAGATAAGGTTATTGATGAAGACTCTTGGTTGAAGGAAGACTTTTATAGCCCATCTTTTTGGGCTTGTCATAACCTGAACTCCTGGAGGTCTGAATTTGAACATGGGAGTAAGGGTTGGTATTGGGAAGAATATTCACGATTAAGGGAATAGAGAAACGTCGTTATCTTCTAACAAAATTGGTGAATGACTGGTCTAAGGAGAGGAATGAACTTGCACATAAAATTGATAATTTTAGCTTGGCTGTACATAACTTAGATGCATATTTTAATGAAAAGGTAGATGTGCGTAACGCCCAACAATTTAATAATGAGTTATGTGAAGCTAAAATATCTTCTAGACCAAATTGAGGAGCTAAATTGAGAATACCAATCACTAGACCCTGTTTTTCTTAAGGATGCCAATATTGAGAAAAGTTCTCTAGAGTCATGTGAGGGAATAGATAACACTACTTTGTAAGACTTGAGCGTGTGCAAATATAGGGATGCAAATAGTAATAAAATTTATGAGTTAGAGCGCATTAGACCTCATTCCAATCATTTTTCCACACTGTGTTTAGATAGTAAGATAGTAATCGAGTCATCTGAGCCAATGAAAGGGTCAAAGAGTGAGGATGAAAGCGTCTATATTCTTGAATTTATTGTGCCAAAAAGCAAAAATTATATTTCTCATCTAAAGGCCGAGAGGTGCAGAGTAAAAAATTTATTAATTGGCCTGGTTATCTTTGTAGCCCCACCAAAGGTGCATAGCCACAAACTGGATGCAATGTTAGGGGTACAATTCATAAGTTCAAGGTGAAGATAAAAATTGGTTCAAGTTGCGCCGCAACTTTAAATTAGGCGCTTGTTGGGAGGCAGCCCAACTTTACTGCTTTCTTTTATTTTTATTTATTTTTGTTTATTTTATTTTCCACATTTGTAGCATTTTTTGTAAGATTATGAGCATAAAGAAAAGCCATTGGAAGTGTACAAAAGTGAGCTATGTGGTTGGAACTAGTGTGAGGTACCTGCATAAAGGACCATCCTTGGGAGAAGTCTGAGTACCCCGTGAGCTGCTAGTGCTTCAGCCTTTGGCCTTTCAGGAAGTTTCTTGTCTACCCTTGTTATTTTTGCTTTATTTGTGCATTGGGGACATTGAACTCTTTTAAGTATGGGGTGGGATAATTCCTTTGGATAATTAGATTTTTAGTATTTTAGCTTCTTTTTTTTTTCTTCGTAGTTGTGTAGTATTTTAGTAGATTGATATTTTTTATGTGGAAAACAAGAAAAATAAAAATAAAAATAAAAAAGGTGAAAAAATTAGTCTTTTCCCGATGATGGATGTGAGCACGTGATTTTTGCCTTATATGAGAATTACTCCCGAAAATTCAAAATAAAATAATTTTTATGTTGTTTGTTATTTTGTGGTATTGTCAGTTCTTTGTTTGTATTTATGTGTATGCATATTTATTTGATCAGTTAACAAGAAAATATAAAAAATAGGTTGCATTTTCATGTGGGATTTAATTTTACAATTTTTAGTTAAATAATAAATTTTTTATTTTATAAAATGAAGAAAAATACAAAAATAGGCAATTTAATGTTTAATTTTTATTTTTTGTATTTGATCACTTGTGATAATTTTTGTTTAAAAGTTGATTAGTATTTAGGGTAGGTTAATTTAGATTTTTAATTTAATTTAGAATTTTAGTTTTAGTTTTGAAAAGGGGAAGAAATTAATTGAGAGGAAAATTGAAGAAGAAAATAAAATCAAGTGTTGGGCCAACCAACCTCCCAGCCCAAACAAACCCACCCCTTACCAGCCCTATACCCGGTCCAAACCCTCATACCTTACAGATGCCCAAACGACGTCCTTCTGTCACGCCCAATAGGGGTCGTGATCTCACTTGATCTAACGGTCAGGATTCCATCTCCCTCACCCGCCTAAGAAACCCGATCCATTCCTAAATCCGGTCCAGCCCCATCATCCCCCAAACGGCGTTGTTCCCTTTAAGTGACAACATCCTGGCCATCAATTTCATTTGATCAAACGGCCAGGATCCATTCTCCACCCTACTATATATTCTCAATACACACCCCACCTCCCCAAACCAAACCCCCTACCCTCATCATCTCCAAGCTCTTCAGAGACTCACCTCGCTCGCCACAGACCGCCCGCCGGAAATCGCCCGGTGGCGGTCAGTCGCCAATTAACCCCAAAATCACAACCCAAACTCCCTTGGACCTCCTCTTCCCAAATACCCAATCCATTTTTCTCAAATTATGCTGTAACTTATCGAATTTTAGATCGAAACCATGAACCCCTAATTCCCAAAATAGCCCCTGTTTCGATTTGTTCGTAAGGATTTAGGCCCGTTATGATGTTATTCTTGTGTTCTTAGTAAGGAGATATGAATAATATCATATATGGCCCGAAAATCTAAATAATTAGAAGGTTTGGACTCTGTCTCCCCAATCGCTTGAATATCATGTAAGTATTTTCCTTCCTTTCTCTTCATTTGTTTTACCTAGTTTTGTTTTCTCTTCTATTTTTTCTGCTCCTTCTCAAACCTTCTGCTATTTTTTGTTTTATGCTGGATCACTTTCCTGTACATTTTAATTTTAGTTTAGTGTATAATTGGTTCGAGGTTTGATAATTGGGATTTATTATGTTAATTAATTAGCTATAAAGTCGTTTAGGTTGTTTAGTATGTTAATTAGTTAATTCCAATTTCCGTAAGCCTCAGCTAGTAATTCGAATTTCTGGAACTGATTTGAATTATTTTAAGGATATCCGTTGAGCCCTGTTTGGATTTGCAATGGGTTAATTTAACCCAAGTTGGTCCGGCATGTTAATTTCATGTGTACTAACAGGGATTTTAAGGGTTAATTATCATAAGCTTAGAGGTCAACATAGATAGCATATAATACAATAATTGAAGTAGTGGAAACAACACTAGTACTGATAATAAGGGCTGCTAGTTGATAATGGTACACTACTGAAATTTTATAATAGCACTAGGTTAATTGAAAATTAAAAAAAGATGAAAATGGTAGGGTTGAGTGCACTAATGGTATGCCTATTTAAAGGCTGGAAATCAGAGCTGAAGGGGACACTAGGAGATACCTTGAAAATCCATTGATGAAACATTTTGAAATAACAGACACATATACTGAAATATAGTCTGAAAATCTGAGAGCTTAGGAGAGATATACACAAGAAAATTCTAAAAAAATAGAGATACAATACTGTGAGCGAGAAAGAAAGAGAGGCATCAAGAGAGATTGAGTTTGAGAAGTTATTATTTGTTTCATTGGTTAGCTGGGTTCTGTTTGCTGTGGCTGTCTACTGAATTTTCACTGATTGGTTCTGGGCCGATTCCTGCTGTTTGCTGCTGACCTTTCATTTCTTTTGGTGTTTCCTTGATTTATTATCAGGTACATGCTTTTGAAACCTTGATAGTTATGAAGTTGATTTGCAGAATGAAATGAGAAGCTATTTTAAAGCATGTTATTAGTTTATTTCGATTAATTATTTGTTTAAATTTCGTCAGATTTAATATGTTATATTGGTCAACTGAACAATGTAAAATTCTTATTGTATTTAACACAAGAAAACCATGAAAACTTGGGAAAACTTTGTTTGGTATAAATAGTAGATAGGCTTTTGTATTGTAAAAATTGAACTGTTGATATTTCTCATAATTATGTACAATGATTTTAAATTCAAATGAATGCTTATATGTTCTTTGATGGCATGTTGTATTCTCAGCGTGTTAGTTCAAATCCATGCCTAGCTAGTTTCGATATTGAACCTTCTGTTATGTAGATTTGGCTTAATTTTTATGACATTTTGTGTTTTGAGTTTAGAATAGGAGTTCATATATAATTTTTTCCAACTAGGTATATGTTAATATGGAAGTGTTTAGCAGTTCGAACAGCGTTCTCATTATCGACCTGCTTGGTCTGAGTCTTGAAGACCTCGTTGTATATTATGGAAGAAAAAAAATTCTCATTAAAAAGCTGTTCTAATATTAGCTGATTAGATGATGTGTTTGGAACTTGAATTTTTTTTTTTCTTAATAAGTATAAGATTTATACCCAAGCTAGATTGGAAAAATAATGATTTGCTTCATGGATTTGTATGGATGCAATTTGACATACTAGATTTCAATGCCATTTTCTTGAAACCCTTTTCGTTGCTTCTTTATGAATAAGCCCATTGTATTTTCTTTCTTTCTTTTTACAAGACTTTGAATAATATAATAGTGACAATAAGGTTCCAATGAAAAGATAATATGAAAACTAAATAGAAAGACAACTATCCAAAGTTATCCGTGATTATCTTGAAATGCAATTATTGCGTTGATGCGGTATGGATGTGATCTTCCCCTGTTGCATTGTTTTATATTTTTATTTGTTTATTATAAGCAATTGTTTGATTGTTCAGCTATGGCTTGAAAAACAATGTGATTACTTACATAAAATCGGACGCGTAGTATAAGTGTAAAGATGAAACTACATCCTGGAAGCTTAATAAAGCAAGAGGATTTGCGAATCTCAATACAGGAGAAAGTTTATAATAACATCTTTAGATTAGTATTGCAACTATATATTCGTTCGTGTAATATGATTGCAAATTTGACATTAAAAAAATTCGAGGGATATGTTCGCGCAATTTCAATTAAATTTTCTTAATAAATAAATAAAGCATTATTAATCGCGGACACGTTCGCATGCCATGATAACTTTTTTTCCTTTTGACGCGCCAAAGGAAAAAAGTATACGTACGCGTAACTCAATTCTTTAATTATGAATAATTCAAGTATTTTAAGAGCGGTAAAAAGATAATTGCACACATAGGTTTAAAAAATGGGTAGTTAAACAATTAAGCCAAGTATGATCAAAGCGACCGTGCTAGAACCACGGAACTCGGGAATGCCTAACACCTTCTCCCGGGTTAACAGAATTCCTTACCCGAATTTTGGTTCGCAAATTGTAATACAGAGTCAATATTTTCCTCGATTCGGGATTCAAACGGGTGACTTAGGACACCATAAATCTCCCAAGTGGCGACTCTGAATCATTAATAATAAATCTCATTTTCGATTGTCCTTTAATTGGAAAAAAACTCCCTTGCGCCCTCGCGGGTTAGCGGAAAAAGGAGGTGTGACATTGGATCTCTTGGACGATTTTCTTGAGGGATTAAGTCTAAAAAAAATACAAAAATATGTCTTTTAGCTTTCTTTAGGTAGTAATAATCCCGTGTGGTTTTTCTTTGTGCCTCGGTTCTTTTCCATGGGATGTTGTTTGAACCGGATAATAGTTTTTCCTTTTATATTTTTTTAGAATAGATTAAAATTTAGGGAATAAGTGGAGGAAGAATAATGAACTTAGTTGCCCTTTACTTGTTTGATAGTAGCATATTTAGGGCATTGGCATGTGTAGTATCTTCCCTATAATTCGAAATTATTTATGATGCCTTGCTTAGTTGGATAGCATGTCTTGTGATGCCCATGTCTCGTTTTCTTGACTTATATTCACTTTGTGTTTCATGCTTAATATATCATAGCATTGTGAATACTTACATTTGTTTGAGAGTGAGAATGAGATCGTTCTTAGTAAGTCATGTGCCATGTGTGGTGAGGTTTTTGTGTAGTCCGTGTTATGTACTCGCATCTAGAACTTGTCCGGTATGTGAGTTGAAGCAAAATTTTAGGTGTTGTTCGGTTTGAAAAAAAATGTTCTTAGGCTTTCTGTGACCTTTTTGAGCTTAATTGCTTATCACAAATAAATTTTATCCCTAGTCAACCCTTTTGAGCATATAGACTTTTATTTAGCACCCACATCACAAGCCTATACCCTTTTTATTCTTAATAGATATTGTTTTGATCCCTTTTCCTCTAAAAGCACTTTGATTGTGAGATGAGCGCTAAAAGAAGTAAGAATTAACTAAGTGTGGGGTGGCTTTTGAGTGGAACCAATAAGAGGAAGAAAGGTGCACTAATTTTTTTAAATAATACACCACTAGCGAATTTTAAAAAAAAAAGAATAAAGAAAAAAATAGAGATGAATAAATTGTTGTCTTGTTCTTGCTAGTGTGTATGAATTAATGTAGTGCTTAAAAAAGAATGGAGCATTTTTGGGGTGATATTATTTGTAAAAATGAAGTGGACCGAAGAATTCGCACTTAAAGTGATTATTTTGTGTGTTAAAGTGCTTAGGGAGGTTAGTCACTATTCCTAAATATATCCTATCCGTCCTTTAGCACACATTGAAACCATGAAAAAGTCCTAATTGATTTTAAATCGAGTGAGCCTACAGTAGTAGAGGTTTACACTAAGGGCAAGCTTATGGTACCAATTGCATGCATGTGACTTCTTTGTGAGGGTGAGCGATATATTCTTTGATATATATGAGTTCTTAAAATATATTTGATCATGAGATTCGAATGTGTGGATTCAAATTAATCTCTTGCCTTGGTTGTGAGGGCACATGGTTTCACGAAGGATATGTAACATTATTAGATTTCTCTAGAATGTTGGGTGTTCAAGCCATGAGTGCATTGTGACATTGAGTTTCGTTTTTGAGGCTAGAGTTTTTGTAAGCATATTGTATTTGTTTGAATATTTTTGAAGAGTGACATAAATAAAGGGAAGTGTAAGATGATTGCATATGCTAGAGTTTAATTGTTGCTATCAACCATAATTATTGGTGTAGTGCGCTTCGGATATGTTAAGTGCTCATGGATAGTGTAAAGTGTTGGTTGACTCGAGGGAGACCAACTTTTAAGTGTGGGGTGTTGATGATAGGCTATAATTGCATATTTTGTCCGATTATCACATTTCAATTTACAGCACTTTAGTTGAGTTTGCGCTTTAATCGCTAGTGTTTTACACTAACTGTGTGTTTTATGCCTTGTAGAAATAATTCCGAGCTATGTGGATGTTATGCAATAAATTCAAATGATTTGTATCTTTAAAGTGTGATTAAAGATTCAAGTAATTAGACCGGGATCACGTTTAGGGGTCAACGGATGATGGTTAGAACAAACGAAGGCTCGAGTAGGCAGATTGCACACTGTCTAGTAAAATAGATATAACTGTTTGCCCAGAACTCTATTTTGGCCCTATAATATATGGTTGAAAAGATAACTCAAAGAGCTACAATTTTCATGTTTTACATTTTTCCAGATTTGGAACAGAACAAGGTGAAACATGGGCAATAGCGCGCCCAAATGTGCTGCAGCGCTAAACAATGCGCTGTCTAACGCAGAACATCAACAGAAATATGCTGTCAAATGCGTTGCAGCGCTAGTTAAGCCCAGGAAAACTGTCCCTTTTCACATTGTGTCATGACCCTAGTTCACCAATCGTGAACATGTCGTGATGGCACCCAGTCCCCACGACTAGGTAAGCCTAACACGTTGCGGAATATACAAGCTATAAACACTTAAATAAGAAACAACGGAAAAATAGCATAAAAAGATATGTAATCCGTGCCGCATGGCACATACATCCTTCAACACACTGTGTAAATACTACCAAGATCCGGAATCTCATGGGTAACACAGACTAAAAGAGGATATACAACTGTGGCTCTATGTGTAAAGAGTATCTAACAACGAAATGAAGGAAAAATGTCAACTAATAATACTAGAATAGAAGGGAAGCCTTCGGATCCGCGGACGTAGCAGATCATACCTCGAAGTCTCCCCGAAAGCTGCGGAATCACCTAGTACGAGCCTGCTCTGATGTACCTGGATCTGCACAACAAAAGTGTGCAGAAGAGTAGCATGAGTACACCACGGTGGTACTCAGTAAGTGCCAAGCCTAACCTCGATGGAGTAGTGACGAGGAAGGTCAGGGCCCTACTGAGAAACAATAATATAATGATGATAACAATAATAAGCAGTTTAAATGATAATAATTTCCGAAATAACAACAATCAGATGATTACTGCAACCGTCTACAATTAAGCTAACAACAAATAACCAACTCAATAAAACAAGTCCGGGACCTGTGGGAATCGAACCCACAGTCCCATTGACAGTACCTCTGGGTCTCCGGGAATCGAACCCGCAGCCCATGTCTCGATAAATAATCAATAACTCAGGATCTCCAGGAATAGAACCTGCAGTCCCTACAAATAACTCAGGATCTCGGGAATCGAACCCGCAGTCCCTACCAATAACTCAGGATCTCGGGAATCGAACCCGCAGTCCCTACCAATAACTCAGGATCTCGGGAATCGAACCTGCAGTCCCTACAAATAACTCAGGATCTCGGGAATCGAACCCGCAGTCCCTACCAATAACTCGGGATCTCGGGAATCGAACCCGCAGTCCCTACCAATAACTCAGGATCTCGGGAATCGAACCCGCAGTCCCTACCAATAACTCAGGGATCTCCGGGAATCGAACCCGAAGTCCCTACAAATAACTCAGGATCTCGGGAATCGAACCCGCAGTCCCTACCAATAACTCAGGATCTCAGGAATCGAACCCGCAGTCCCCACAAATAACTCAGGATCTCGGGAATCGAACCCACAGTCCCGACCAATAACTCAGGATCTCGGGAATCGAATTAATCAGCTAAAAACAGAGATATCACAAATTAGGCATTTTTGATAAAGTATGTGTTCAACAACCAGCGCATGTACGCGCTCGTCACCTCGCGAGGTTAGACAAGCCACTTACCTCGACTCCGGTACAAAACCGCTAAGAGACAACCCTCTTGCCACGAATGTCGGCCTCCACAGGTATAGTATCTAATAAAAATCAATAGAATAACATCAAAATAGGCCAATTGGGCATTACCCAATCAAAACAACTCAAAATATACCAAAAACCCACAAGTTGCAAAAACCCGACTTTTGGTACGCTTATCGAAAAATCACGAAAGTTATATATTCGGAACCCTCGTCTCAATACGAGTCTAAGCATATAAGATTTACCAAATTCGGACTCCATTTGCCCTTCCAAAACCTTGATTTTCTAAAGTTCAAGCCTAGGGCTAAATCCTCCATAAATTACCCCAAATTCCTCCATTTTCATGATATAATTGCATAATATTATCAATACATATCATAAAATGAGTCCATAGATGATTATCTGATGATTTCCCTTGAATCTCCCTCAAAAATTGCCCAAATCGCCTCTAAAGCCGAGCCTTCAAATGTTTGGAATGTTTCTGAAATTTCTAACTTCTGGTATAATTAAACCCTTCGCGATTTTCGCTTCTGCGGACTATTTTCCGCTTCTGCAGAACCGCTTCAGCGACATTTTGTCGCTTCTGCGAACCCCAGGCCTGGCTGGCCCATTCCGCTTCTGCGATCCCAGGGACGCTTCTGCGCGTCCGCTTCTACGATCGAGCAGCCGCTTCTACGAAAATTCTCGCTCCTGCGAACCAGTGTCCGCTTCTGCGGGCTCGCATAAGAGATCCTGCATCCGCTTCTACGGATTTCCCAGTTCCGCCTCTTGACCGCTCCTGCGGTCTGAGCCTCGCACCTGCGATGCCGCCTCAGCGGACAAACGTCCGCTCCTACGAACAAACCTGCCTCCGCGATTACATTTCCGCTTCAGCGGACTCGCCTCTGCGGTTCCATTTCCGCAGGGGCGAAAACAACAGAAACAGAACTCCTAAACCTGTAATTTCCATGTTTTCTTCCCGTTGAACCATCCGAAATCACCCCGAGGCCCCCGGGACCTCATCCAAACACACCAACACATCCTAATACCTTATTCGAACTTGTTCCAATCCTCAACACACGTCTAACAACATTAAAACCCATAATTCACATCGAATTCAAGCCTAAATTTCTTTAAACTTTCCGAATTGCACATTCGATCTAAAACCCAACCAAACGACGACCGAATGACCTGAAAACTTGCGGACATATCCAAAATGACATAACGAAGTTACAGAAATTGTCGAAATTCCATTCCGACCCCCGGATCAAAATCTCACCTATCGTTCGGATTCGCCAAAATTTTAAACTTCGGCATTTCAAGCCTAATTGAGCTACGGACCTCCAAAATACATTCAGAACATGCTCCCAACCCCGAAATCACCTAACGGAGCTAATGGAACCATCGGATTTCCGTTTCGAGGTCGTCTTAACACTGTTCTAGTTACGGACCATTTTCCTAACTTTAAAGCTCTCATTTAGGGACTAAGTGTCCCAAAATACTCCAAATTTCAGAACCGACTCTCCCGGCAAACCACAATAGTCGAAATAAACTTAGGGAAACAGTTAAATTGGGGATTGGGGCGTAATTTTCTAAAATGACCGGCCGGATAATTACATCTTCCCACCCTTAAAAGATTCGTTCGTCCTCGAACGAGCATAGAAAACATACCTGGAGTAGTGAAAAGATGAGGATACTGGCTGCGCATATCCTGCTTAGTCTCCCAAGTCGCCTCCTCGACCGGCTGTCCCCGCCACTGAACCTTGACTGAAGCGATGTTCTTTGACCTTAGCTTTCTGACCTGCCTGTCTAGAATGGCTACTGGCTCCTTAACATAAGACAGATCCTTGTCTAGCTGAACCGAAGTGAAATCCAACACATGCGACGGGTCACCATGGTACCTCCGGAGCATGGAGACATGAAATACGGGGTGAACTCCAGCTAGACTAGGAGGTAAGGCTAACTCATAGGCAACCTCCCCAATACGCCTCAAAATCTCAAAAGGGCCAATAAATCTAGGACTCAGTTTACCTTTCTTCCCGAACCTCATAACGCCCTTCATGGGCGAGACTCGAGCAGAACCCGCTCGACAACCATAAAAGCCACATCGCGAACCTTCTTGTCCGCATAACTCTTCTGTCTAGACTGGGCTGCACGAAGTCTGTCCTGAATCACCTTGACCTTGTCCATAGCTGTAAGGCCCCGTAAAAATTTTGTGCATAAAACCTAGTAGTTGTGGTGTCATGGTCCGAATTCGGACCCTTGGTAGTGATTTAAGTTTAAAAAAAAATGTAGAGAATTAATTTTTCCGAAAAATGTCAAATATGCGGTCAAGAATGCGACCGCAAACCTGACATGCGGACCGCATTCTTGCCGCAAATCGTTCCAGAGAGTTTCCCAAAAAATCTGTCAAAAGTGCGGTCGATGTGCGATCGCATGTCAAATCTGCGGTGCACTTTGCGACCGCAGAATCAACATGCGGTCCGCATAGTGACCGCATTCCTTAACAGAACCTGCGTAACTTTGAGGCCATTTTGCGGTCACTTTGCGGACCGCATGTGGATTCTGCGGTCGCATAGTGACCGCATATTCGACCTCGGGCCCAGATTTTTGTAACATTTTGACCCGATCCCTTCTTTAATATAACACACTTCTTCTTCATTTTATCATATCATCTTACCAAAAATTAGAGAGAGAAGAGAGGGTTTTTAGAGAGAGAAATCTTGCATCTTCAAGGATTGTTCTAACTATCTTAATTCCAAGGGATCTTAGGGCAAGGATTCAACTTCCCAATCTTTTCAAGGTAAAAACCCTAACTATTTTCTTTGATTTTCAGTTTTAATTGGGTAAAGAGAGGTTTGCATATAATAGCTTTTAAAAATAGAATTTTTACACTCATGCATGATTATTGAACTTGATTTTTAGTAAAAGAAGTGAGTAGAAGTAAGAGTCTTCAAGAACAAGGTTGGCAAGAGTAAGATAGCGTGGGTAAGCATAAAGTAGGAAGTTAACGGGAGAAAACTCACCACCAGGTATGTATGGCTAATTTTGATTCTTGTAAAATCGCCCAAATGTGTGCGAATTGTTTTGGCATGTGACAAATTGAGAAATTTTACGTAATTCTTTGATTTCCCTGTTGAGCATTTGATTTATGTTGAACTACGTGTGGTGTGGTATGAAATATGAATGGAAAGATAAAAAGGTAATCGAGATTGGTAAAGAATTGGGAACAACCATTGTGATGGCATATTTGGCTTATTGTGGAAGGAATTTGAAACACCTTAATTGTGGTAAATTGTTGAACATGATTATGTGGGCATTTTCGATTTTGGATTACTTGTAACTTGGTTTTGATGTTGGCTTGAGAAGAAATTGAGAACATGAACCAATGTGTAAGTTGCTTATTTGAACTTGTTGAAATTGTGTGTATTACCTTATCTGCTGTTTGAAATTGTTGTGTTTTCAACTGTAAGGCGGGGTCGTGTTGCGCGCCGCAACGTGGGGAAATAAGGTATGGGTTGGGGTGATAAGGGTGGCCGAGGTAATAAGGGTGGTCAGGGGCAATAAGGATGGAAAGCGATCGAAATCGCTATTGAAAATTGATACAAAAATCAATGATGTGAAATTGTGAAAGGAGACGGCAGGAGAGTTTGCAACCTGGGGGGCACTGATTGCCCCTATGTTTGACTACTTGCAATTTATGTTGTTGATTGGTTGTTGTTCTATTTGTTGACCTTGAATGTGCTTGTGTTGAGGCTTATATGAAATGAGTAAAAGGTGGAAAATATGGTTGGCTGGCTTGTTTAGTTTTGATGTAATTTAATGGCTTGAGTTTACTTGGGACAAAGTTTGTCCATACATACCAGTACAATTCAAGTGTACTGACGTCCCTTTTGCCGGGGCGCTACATTCGTGTTATGATTGTAGGTGGATCAGTAGCAGGCACTTCAGCTCATCGGCAGTAGTATCTTTCATCCTCCACTGCCCGTTTTTGGTGAGCCCTTTCTTCCTCGGGGCCTTGTGTGGTTCATGCCACTCGGTTTAGATTTCATTTTGGTTTTGTAAGGTATAGCCGGAGCCTTTTTACCGGCAAGTATTGTATTTCCTTTTTTGTATCCTAGAGGCTCCATAGACATGTAAACTGTGGGATTGTGGCCTATATATATGTATGGGGCGTTGTAAATATAAATTATGAACTTGTTAGTGAATCAATCACATGGTTATGTTTATGCATTATGAAATCAGTCATTATTGGTAAAATATTTGGTTAATGAGAAATAATCAACACAGGGTTAACGCGTGGGAATGAAAGGCACCCAGGTCCGCTTGACTGGGGCAACCCGGTCAGGCGCCGGTCATGTCCCTCGATTTGGGGCGTGACAATAGCATCCTGAACCATATCAGTACCTAGCAACCTGGCCTCACCCGGCTTAAACCAACCCACGGGAGACCTGCACCTCCTACCATATAGGACCTCGTACGGTGCCATCTGAATACTAGACTGGTAGCTGTTGTTATAAGCAAACTCCGCCAGTGGCAAGAAGTGATCCCATGAACCTCCAAACTCAATCACGCATGCACGGAGCATATCCTCCAAAATCTGAATAGTGCGCTCGGACTGCCCATCAGTCTGGGGGTGAAAGGCTGTGCTCAGCTCCACCCGAGTACCTAACTCCTGCTGTACAGCTCTCCAGAACCGCGAAGTGAACTGAGTGCCTCTATCTGAAATGATGGAAACTGGAATACCATGCAGCCAAACTATCTCTCTGATATAGATCTCCGCTAGTCGCTCCGACGAATAGGTAGTGCTCACCGGTATAAAATGGGCGGACTTGGTCAGTCGATCCACAATGACCCAAATGGAATCAAACTTCCTAACCGTCCGTGGAAGTCCAGATACAAAGTCCATGGTAATGCGCTCCCATTTCCACTCGGGAATCTCGATCTGCTGCATCAATCCACCCGGATGCTGATGCTCATACTTCACCTGCTGGCAGTTGAGGCATCTAGAAACATAATCAACTATATCCCTCTTCATCCGTGTAAGGCCCTAGAAAATTTCGCTAAGGAATATAGGATTCTATGGTGCCACGTAGGCTAATTATTATATTTTGTGTGCTATGAACATGATGGACATCAATTAGACTTGATAAATATGAGTATGAGTCTTATGGTAAGTGATATGAGGTCCAAATGGAAGCCCAAGTGTAAGCCAAATGGGAAAATTTTCGAAATAGGCCAAAATTCCAAATGGATTCGCCTATAGCTCCACTTCAAAGGATCATATATAATTATGTATAAGGTTTTATGTGGTGAATATCATATCAAATGAAAGCCCTTTGAGTCTAGTTTCCAACGCTTCAAACCGTTCGTCATTTGGATATTCCTACACAAAGTTATGATCAAATTACCAAAGGCTGGAAAATGCGATCGTGTGTCAGGTCAAATCTGCGATCCGCATTTCTACTTTGCGGTCCGCATGTTCGTTCTGCGGTCCGCATTTTGACCACAGATTGAACCAGTGTAGCTCATTTTTGGCTGCCGATTTTGCGGTGCATTTTGCGGCCCGCATGTCCATTCTACGGTGCATTCTGCGATAGCAGAATTGACATCGCAAGGTTATTTGTTTTATTTTTATAACCCGACCCCATTTCAATATATAGGCTTTGGGGTTCATTTTGGGGTCATTTCTTACTGATTTTAGAGAGAGGTGAGAGTATTTTAGAGAGAGAAGGAGGAACCCAACATCAAAATCATCCAAATCTTGCATCAATCTTCAAGAATCAAGAACCCAATAGCAAGTTCTTCATCTAAGAGGTAAGATTCTATACCCTAGGGTTTAATTTCGAGTTTGGTGTATAAGATGAGTTATTGAGGTATGATTCTTGGGTTTATTAGTATTGTGTATACATACATGTACAACTTAGGTTTATGGGAAGATTGTTTAACTTAAATAACTAAAGATTGGGTTAGGGAATGAAGGAAGTCTTAAAAAGGGGATTCGAAATCAAGATGCTCAACTAGTGTTTGATAAATTGTTCAAATGAGCTAGTTTCATGAATATCTTTCTAATATGTGTTTAATTTTGTTATGTTTCATAGTAGATTGGAATTGCTAGAGTTTTTGGAGTGTTGTAGTAACTTAAGGAAAGCTCAATCGAGGTATGTATGGCTAACTTTGATTCTTGTGAAATCGCCCTTATGTGTGCAATTCGTTTGGCATGTGTTAATTTGAGAGATTGTGTGTAATTTGTTGATTTTGTTGTTGGGTATCTAATTGATGTTAAACTACATGTGGTGTGGTATGAAATATGAATTGAAAGATAACAAGGGAATTGAAATTGGTGAAGAATTGTGAATAATGGTTATGATGGCCTTTATGGCACCTTGTGGAAAAGAAACGAAACACTTGAAAATTGGTTTATTGTGGAAAATTGTTGAACATACTTGTGTGAATATTTTTGATTATGGAAATATTGTAACTTGGTTGTGATATTGGCTTGATAAGTAATAGAGAACATGGAACAATGTGAAAGTTGCTTATTTGAACTTGTTGAAATTGTGTGTAGTACCTTATCTGCTGTTTGAAATTGTTGTGTTTTAAACTGTAAGGCGGGGTCGTGTTGCGCGCCGCAACATGAGGAAATAAGGTGTGGGTTGGGGTGATAAGGGTGGCCGAGGTAATAAGGGTGGTCGGGGGCAATAAGGATGGAAAGCGATCGAAATCGCTATTGAAAATTGATACAAAAATCAATGATGTGAAATTGTGAAAGGAGACAGCAGGAGAGTTTGCAACCTGGGGGGCACCGATTGCCCCTATGTTTGACTACTTGCAATTTATGTGGTTGATTGGTTGTTGTTCTAATTGTTGACCTTGAACGTGCTTATGTTGAGACTTATCTGAAATGAGAAAAAGGTAGAAAACACGGTTGGCTGGCTTGATTAGTTTTGATGTAATTTAATGGCTTGAGTTTACTTGGGACAAAGTTTGTCCATACATACCAGTACAATTCAAGTGTACTGACGTCCCTTTTACCGGGGATGCTACATTCGTATTATGATTGTAGGTGAATCAGTAGCAGGTACTTCAGCTCATCGGCAGTAGCATCCTTCATCTTCCACTGCCCGTTTTGGTGAGCCCCTTTCCTTTCGGGGCCCTACGTGGCTCATGCCACTCTTGTTTAGACTTTATTTTGATTTTGTGTAAGGTATAGCCGGAGCCTTGTTACCGGCAAGTATTGTATCGTCCTTTGTATCCTAGAGGTTCAGTAGACATGTAAACTGTGGGATTCGAGGCTCATGTATATATTATGTTGGGCGTTGTAAAAATTGTAAACTTGTTAATGAATCACTCGCATGGTTATGTTTGTATATTGTGAAATCAGTTATAATTGGTAAGGTATTTGGTTAATGAGAAATAATCAACATAGGGGTAACACGTGGGAATGAAAGGCACCCAGGTCCGCTTGACTGGGGCTACCTAGTCAGGCGCCGGTCATGTCCCTCGATTTGGGGCGTGACAAACTTGGTATCCGAGCCTAAGGTTTTAAAGTGTCCTAGGATGTCTCGGAGCCGTGTCTAGTAGTGCCCTTCTTATCGGTGTGTTGTCGACCACATCATATAAGTTGGGGGCTGCACGGGCATTTAGGAATTTACCCATTTCTTTGATATTCCGGATCGTGCGATATGGCTCAAGATATGGAGCTAATTTCCTCTCTAAGTATTAACCTCAATATTGGTAATTTTGATACCATAATCTGTGAATTTGAAGCATGTAAGGTGAGATTTATCTCACCATTAAGTCCAAGTGGATCATCCAAGGACTTGTTAGAAGAATGTGTTGAGCCATGGAGTGATTGGTAGAACTTGTTGTTAAGGAGAGTACCCTTGTTCCTACTAATGTCATTGCACCACCAGATCATGTAGTATATCATCAGTATGTACGGCTAAAACCCCGTCTCTTAGAAATTAAGCTTCCATGGTGTCCGCATAAATGTTGTAGGTTTAAAATATAATTTATGTAGTACCCGTTTTGTTATGTTAAGCGAATTATTGCTGTGAAAATATATGTGGGAGGTACTTCTTCATTTGTTTAACATATTATTCTTGGTAGATGAGGATATGTAAAGAATGTGAACTATGTGCTAAAATGTCTTGACTTCAAGTCAAGTTTGAATTGATATTTTGATGCCAAATTTTTTGAGAAAACTTGTTATGGTTGATTCTTCCAAAATGTTGTTATGTGTACCAAAGGTATTTGTTTGATTGCATCTAGTCGTTGGTAATGTATAAAGATGTTTGGAAATGAAGTAAGTGACTGTGGAAATGTGGTAAGACTAGATGTTGGACTCTAGTTGTGTTTGATACTTTACATGAATTGGTGTTGTGACCCGATTTTGTGAAAGATGCATTCCAATATGATCAATGTGCTATTATTGACAACTTAAAATGGGTGCAAGGGGTATGAATCACGTATTGAAATGTGAAGGCCTTAAATTGAAATTGAAGCATGATATATTAAATAAAACTGTGTGAAGTCCTATTTGCATAGAGATGTTGAAATAAGTCAAATGTTTTTGAGAAATAGAGTATAGACAATGTGTCAAGAACTTGAAATGAAAATGTACCTGGCAATATTTGTGACATGAGAGAATATGAAACGGATTATGATGTTGATGTGAAATATGCGGAAATGATGTGAAATGTGGGGAAGAAGAGACTGTGTTATGGAATGTGGCCTAGTGCCAAGACTGATGTGATAATTATGGCCCCAAGAGCCGACGGACAAATATACGAGAAAATGACATGATTCTTTTATTTGATAATGTGGTGATCATTTAAAGTGTTTAATTCGTAATTGTGATTTCCTTATTATTGTATGAAGCACATAGGTGTATAATCTGATATGTGAACCCTACAGAAGGGCTATGATATGCATCCTATAGGTATGGAACTTATGTGAAAACTATGTGATCCATTTTATTTGGTAATGTGGCGATTGTTTAAACTTTTTGTTAAACCCTTATGATTTCTTTGCCCTTGCATAGATATGTTCTTAAAAAGAATCCAAATTACAAAATAGTTCATGCACATGCTCTTTTAATGAGACGTATTATTTACAAATTCTCCCGATCACAGTTCTAGTATGTACAACCTCCTATGGAATTGACATCTATAATTATGTTCCTGAATTGAGTTATAACACTATTGATATTTCTTACTTGCTTTTCCTAAATTCTCAACAAAGGACTATTCCCGATGAATTTCTTACAGAAACGTCTCATTTAAATTGACAACATCTGCTCACTTGTGTCTATACATGCACCATCGTAAAGTTTGTACATGTGGTGTCAAGTTCCATGCAAAGAATCCAATATTTGTGATCCTTCTCGAGTCACTCTTTTACTTAGTTGTGTGTGTCTTATATGGCTTGATCATTCAATCTACTCTCTTACGAGTATCATCATGAGACCCTTTCACTGTCTAGTAACATATATGCACATCTCAGTGCCTATCATATGAGTTCATATCAATCAAAATGGTCAATGTGTGCATAAAGTTTTTCTAAAAATTCAGATCCTCACATCCCGTCATAGGAAAGATCTTGTGTCGCCATAATTTTTGTTTCCACTTGAGATATCCCGTAGTAAGTAGCTCACTTGGTTTCTAGTATTGTGGTTGCCCGTGATGTAGAATTGTATTGTAGTTTGGAAGATAGTATAGCATAGGCATGTCCAACTCATAACGAATGATTATTCTCTCTGTATGTCTCCACAATGTGTTAATTGTATTCCTTATTTAGTGAAGTCGTTGTGCTAGAACCCAACACTTGTACGATAACCATAAGAGAACATGCCCTTCTATGTATCACTATGACATTTCCTTTTTCAAGTCAAAACCTATGGAAATCTCATCATGAACATTTTGCAAACCTTCAGCGATTATTGTGCATTGTCTCATTGTGTTTGGTTTTCTTCACACCCTCAACTTCTAGAATCATGGACTATGTCATTGTCATGTGTGGAGAGTTTTACTACCCTTGGTATCTCACCTTCTTGGCTAGATATGAGTGTTATTTGCCTTCCACCCTGGAGCGTCGTGTTAACTATTAGAACCATCTAACCAATTCATGATTTTGTCCCAATATCAAGATTTCCTAGCTATTGAGTTTCACTCGTGAAAGGTTGAGATTAAATGACTTCGGATTTTTGTACATATCATGAACATGTTGATTTGAATGAAAAAAATGGTCGTAATATTTTAGTTTCCTCATATAAGATCAATTACCAAGAAGTGTTAAGTTTTCTAGAATATGGTAATCTCATAAGCGTTCAATTCTTTTCATCATTATAGGGTTGTGGCATAGATTCTGTGCGTCAAGTAATGTTAAGAGTGTAATTCAGCTTCGTGTATTTTGAATCCCGTATCACATTCAAAGTGCTAGAGTATTCCTATTCGGGGTCGACGGATTTTCCCTACCCTTTAGAAAATGAGTGGTTCACGTACTTGAGTATTCCTCCTTAATGATTCCTATTTCCCATTTACTACTTACTCCTATGCCTCATTTGTGTATTAATTAAGGTAGTCACAGTGATTAACCATGTCAGTTTTGTTAGTAGTAATATTTCATGTCTTTTAGTATACGACCTCATAAAGTGCTCTACCCAGTGCATTAATGGATTCCTGAAGAACTCCAACCTGATCTTGAACTTTGTTGTTCCTCGTTGTATTAGATCATTGGGTATTGTAAGTTTAGACAAGTCAAAGATAAAGCTTCATAGTGTGGTCACATATATATTGATAGATAATTTAATGGTCAGTTTATGGTATCACATCTTAGGGTAACTATTAAGGGTCATCAAGGGTTTAGTGTGAGTGTACCCCTAAAAATATTATGTGAGTTGATAATAAAGGTAACATGACTGTATTACACATTAGGTTGCAATAGGTGTATGATATTCCCCATAATTGTTCCTCATGTACTTTGTGTTTCCATATGTTTATGTCTAAGAAGATAGTGAAAACAAAATGTGGGTATGAATTGACTTTATTGAGCTATATGATCATGTTAATATCCTATATGATGCACTACTAGCAAGACTCATGATGGCTTGACTTCATATGGACCGTTGATTGAAATGAAATTATATTCTTGTTGATGAACACCTTTGCGATTACATTAATGGCTGGTAAGGACTATTATGAACACATGATTGTTTGTTTACTATGAACTGACATCCTTGATGGTATGATGCCAAGTTATGGAATTGTGGGTTATTGTTGTTATCATGAATTGCAATATCCAGTGGAGTGTAAATTGTACAATGGAAGTTATCAAAAGGTAAAGTCAATGGATAGTTATCTCATGCAAGATGTTTATATGTCATCCTTGTTATGTATTTTTGGGAGTTGATATTACTTCTGAGAAGGTGTTATGACAATGCTTGTAAGTCAATAATGTCGTGTGGAAGGATAAATGTGTCGTGGAAGGAAAGTACTTTAGTTTGATTGAATACCAGTTAGTTTTGACTTGGAATGTACCATATAGGTATTTTGATGTAAAACTGTGCAGTCCATGTTCTAGTATCCTTATGATAATGTAGTGCTTGTAATACTGGGATTAGGATTATGGATATATACATTGTGGTGCTATGTATAATTGTGGATGTGTTGTTGAGACGAATTTGGTGATTCTCTGGCAGGAGGATAGGCCTAGTTACAAAGGAAACTCTGCCGAAATTTCTGAAACATTTAGGAGTTAGTGAAAATTTAGAGACTGGAGGTAGGTTAGAAAAAGAGATGTTTGATGTTAAAGTGTTTGGGAAATACTATACTCCTCATTCGAGGACGAATGATCCTAAGGGGGGAGAATGTAAGGCCCTAGAAAATTTCGCTAAGGAATATAGGATTCTATGGTGCCACGTAGGCTAATTATTATATTTTGTGTGCTATGAACATGATGGACATCAATTAGACTTGATAAATATGAGTATGAGTCTTATGGTAAGTGATATGAGGTCCAAATGGAAGCCCAAGTGTAAGCCAAATGGGAAAATTTTCGAAATAGGCCAAAATTCCAAATGGATTCGCCTATAGCTCCACTTCAAAGGATCATATATAATAATGTATAAGGTTTTATGTGGTGAATAGCATATCAAATGAAAGCCCTTTGAGTCTAGTTTCCAACGCTTCAAACCGTTCGTCATTTGGACATTCCTACACAAAGTTATGATCAAATTACCAAAGGCTGGAAAATGCGATCGTGTGTCAGGTCAAATCTGCGGTCCGCATGTTCGTTCTGCGGTCCGCATGTTCGTTCTGCGGTCCGCATTTTGACCGTAAATTGAACCAGTGTAGCTCATTTTTGGCTGCCGATTTTGCGGTGCATTTTGCGGCCCGCATGTCCATTCTGCGGTGCATTCTGCGATAGCAGAATTGACATCGCAGGGTTATTTGTTTTATTTTTATAACCCGACCCCATTTCAATATATAGGCTTTGGGTTTCATTTTGGGGTCATTTCTTACTGATTTTAGAGAGAGGTGAGAGTATTTTAGAGAGAGAAGGAGGAACCCAACATCTAAATCATCCAAATCTTGCATCAATCTTCAAGAATCCAAGAACCCAATAGCAAGTTCTTCATCTAAGAGGTAAGATTCTATACCCTAGGGTTTAATTTCGAGTTTGGTGTATAAGATGAGTTATTGAGGTATGATTCTTGGGTTTATTAGTATTGTGTATACATACATGTACAACTTAGGTTTATGGGAAGATTGTTTAACTTAAATAACTAAAGATTGGGTTAGGGAATGAAGGAAGTCTTAAAAAGTGGATTCGAAATCAAGATGCTCAACTAGTGTTTGATAAATTGTTCAAATGAGCTAGTTTCATGAATATCTTTCTAATATGTGTTTAATTTTGTTATGTTTCATAGTAGATTGGAATTGATAGAGTTTTTGGAGTGTTGTAGTAACTTAAGGAAAGCTCAATCGAGGTATGTATGGCTAACTTTGATTCTTGTGAAATCGCCCCTTATGTGTGCAATTCGTTTGGCATGTGTTAATTTGAGAGATTGTGTGTAATTTGTTGATTTTGTTGTTGGGTATCTAATTGATGTTAAACTACATGTGGTGTGGTATGAAATATGAATTGAAAGATAACAAGGGAATTGAAATTGGTGAAGAATTGTGAATAATGGTTATGATGGCCTTTATGGCACCTTGTGGAAAAGAAACGAAACACTTGAAAATTGGTTTATTGTGGAAAATTGTTGAACATACTTGTGTGAATATTTTTGATTATGGAAATATTGTAACTTGGTTGTGATATTGGCTTGATAAGTAATAGATAACATGGAACAATGTGAAAGTTGTTTATTTGAACTTGTTGAAATTGTGTGTAGTACCTTATCTGCTTGTTTGAACTTGTTGTGTTTTAAACTGTAAGGCGGGGTCGTGTTGCGCGCCGCAACGTGAGGAAATAAGGTGTGGGTTGGGGTGATAAGGGTGGCCGAGGTAATAAGGGTGGTCGGGGGCAATAAGGATGGAAAGCGATCGAAATCGCTATTGAAAATTGATACAAAAATCAATGATGTGAAATTGTGAAAGGAGACAGCAGGAGAGTTTGCAACCTGGGGGCACCGATTGCCCCTATGTTTGACTACTTGCAATTTATGTGGTTGATTGGTTGTTGTTCTAATTGTTGACCTTGAACGTGCTTATGTTGAGACTTATCTGAAATGAGAAAAAGATGGAAAACACGGTTGGCTGGCTTGATTAGTTTTGATGTAATTTAATGGCTTGAGTTTACTTGGGACAAAGTTTGTCCATACATACCAGTACAATTCAAGTGTACTGACGTCCCTTTTGCCGGGGACGCTACATTCGTATTATGATTGTAGGTGAATCGGTAGCAGGTACTTCAGCTCATCGGCAGTAGCATCCTTCATCTTCCACTGCCCGTTTTGGTGAGCCCTTTCCTTTCGGGGCCCTACGTGGCTCATGCCACTCTTGTTAAGACTTTATTTTGATTTTGTGTAAGGTATAGCCGGAGCCTTGTTACCGGCAAGTATTGTATCGTCCTTTGTATCCTAGAGGTTCCGTAGACATGTAAACTGTGGGATTCGAGGCTCATGTATATATTATGTTGGGCGTTGTAAAAATTGTAAACTTGTTAATGAATCACTCGCATGGTTATGTTTGTATATTGTGAAATCAGTTATAATTGGTAAGGTATTTGGTTAATGAGAAATAATCAACACGGGGGTAACACGTGGGAATGAAAGGCACCCAGGTCCGCTTGACTGGGGCTACCTAGTCAGGCGCCGGTCATGTCCCTCGATTTGGGGCGTGACAATCCGCCTCCACCAGTAATGTTGTTTCATGTCCTGATACATCTTCGCCGCTCCCGGATGGATGGAATACCGCGAGTGTAAGGCCCCGTAAAATTTTTGTGCATAAAACCTAGTAGCTGTGGTGTCTTGGTCCGAATAATGTGTCTTGGTAGTGATTTAAGTGTCAAAAATGTTGAGAATAAAATTTTCCAGAAAAATGTCAAATATGCGGTCAAGAATGCGACCGCAAACCTGACATGCGGACCGCATTCTTGCCGCAAATCGTTCCAGAGAGTTTCCCAAAAATCTGTCAAAAGTGCGGTCGATGTGCGATCGCATGTCAAATCTGCGGTGCATTTTGCGACCGCAGATCAAACATGCGGACCGCATTTTGGCCGCATTCCTTAACAGAACCTGCATAACTTTAAGGCCATTTTGCGGTCACTTTGCGGACCGCATGTGGATTCTGCGATCGCATAGTGTCCGCATATTTGACCCCGGCCCAGATTTTTGTAACATTTTGACCCGACCCCTTCTTTAATATAACACACTTCTTCTTCATTTTATCATATCATCTTACCAAAAATTAGAGAGAGAAGAGAGGGTTTTTAGAGAGAGAAATCTTGCATCTTCAAGGATTGTTCTAACTACCTTAATTCCAGGGGATCTTAGGGCAAGGATTCAACTTCCCCAATCTTTTCAAGGTAAAAACCCTAACTATTTTCTTTGATTTTCAGTTTTAATTGGGTAAAGAGAGGTTTGCATATAATAGCTTTTAAAAATAGAATTTTTACACTCATGCATGATTATTGAACTTGATTTTTAGTAAAAGAAGTGAGTAGAAGTAAGAGTCTTCAAGAACAAGGTTAGCAAGAGTAAGATAGCGTGGGTAAGCATAAAGTAGGAAGTTAACGGGAGAAAACTCACCACCAGGTATGTATGGCTAATTTTGATTCTTGTAAAATCGCCCAAATGTGTGCGAATTGTTTTGGCATGTGACAAATTGAGAAATTTTACGTAATTCTTTGATTTCCCCTGTTGAGCATTTGATTTATGTTGAACTACGTGTGGTGTGGTATGAAATATGAATGGAAAGATAAAAAGGTAATCGAGATTGGTAAAGAATTGGGAACAACCATTGTGATGGCATATTTGACTTATTGTGGAAGGAATTTGAAACACCTTAATGGTGGTAAATTGTTGAACATGATTATGTGGGCATTTTCGATTTTAGAATACTTGTAACTTGGTGTTGATATTGGCATTGAGAAGAAATTGAGAACATGAACCAATGTGTAAGTTGCTTATTTGAACTTGTTGAAATTGTGTGTAGTACCTTATCTCCTGTTTGAAATTGTTGTGTTTTCAACTGTAAGGCGGGGTCGTGTTGCGCGCCGCAACATGGGGAAATAAGGTGTGGGTTAGGGTGATAAGGATGGCCGAGGTAATAAGGGTGGTCAGGGGCAATAAGGATGGAAAGCGATCGAAATCGCTATTGAAAATTTATACAAAAATCAATAATGTGAAATTGTGAAAGGAGACAGCAGGAGAGTTTGCAACCTGGGGAGCACTAATTGCTCCTATGTTTGACTACTTGCAATTTATGTTGTTGATTTGTTGTTGTTCCATTTGTTGACCTTGAATGTGCTTGTGTTGAGACTTATCTGAAATGAGTAAAAGGTGAAAAACATGGTTGGTTGGCTTGATTAGTTTTAATGTAATTTAATGGCTTGAGTTTACTTGGGACAAAGTTTGTCCATACATACCAGTACAATTCAAGTGTACTGACGTCCCTTTTGCCGGGGACGCTACATTCGTGTTATGATTGTAGGTGGATCAGTAGCAGGCACTTCAGCACATCGGCAGTAGTATCCTTCATCCTCCACTGCCCGTTTTTGGTGAGCCCCTTTCTTTCTCGGGGCCTTGTGTGGTTCATGCCACTTCGGTTTAGATTTCATTTTGGTTTTGTAAGGTATAGCCGGAGCCTTGTTACCGGCAATTATTGTATTTCTCTTTTTGTATCTTAGAGGCTCCATAGACATGTAAACTGTGGGATTATGGCCTATGTATATGTATGGGGCGTTGTAAATATAAATTATGAACTTGTTAGTGAATCAATCACATGGTTATGTTTATGCATTATGAAATCGGTCATTATTGGTAAAATATTTGGTTAATGAGAAACAATCAACACAGGGTTAACGCGTGGGAATGAAAGGCACCCAGGTCCGCTTGACTGGGGCAACTCGGTCGGGCGCCGGTCATGTCCCTCGATTTGGGGCGTGACAGTTTTGAGCTATGGGCCTCTGCTAGAATCAGCTCTCGAAGATCATCTACATTGGGCACACAGATACGCCCCTGCATCCTCATAACTCCATCATCCCCGATGGTAACATCTCGAGCATCACCACGCCGAACTCTATCCCGAAGGACAAGCAAATGAGGGTCGTCGAACTGACGCTCCCTGATGCGGTCAAATAGAGAAGACCGAGAAACCACACATTCCAGAATCCGGCTGGGCTCCGAAAGATCCAGTCTAACAAACTGCCTGGCTAAAGCATGAACATCCATCGCCATAGGCCTCTCCGAAGCTGGTAGATATGCCAAACCCCAAACTCTTCGCCCGACGACTCAAGGCATCGGCAACCACATTAGCCTTGCCCGGATGATAGAGAATAGTAATATCATAGTCCTTCAGTAGCTCCAACGATCTCCTCTGACGCATATTCAGGTCCTTCTACTTAAGAAAGTGCTGCAAGCTCCGGTGATCAGTGTAGATCTCACAAAGGAACCCCATATAAGTAATGACGCCAAATCTTCAAGGCGTGAACAATGGCAGCTAGCTCCAGATCATGAACAGGGTAATTCTTCTCATGCACCTTCAGCTGTCTCGACGCGTAGGCAATCACCCTACCGTCCTGCATCAATACCGTACCGAGTCCAACTCGTGAGGCATCACAATATACGGTATAGGACCCCGAACCTGTAGGCAACATCAATATAGGGGCCGAAGTCAAAGCTGTCTTGAGCTTCTGAAAGCTCGCCTCACACTCGTCTGTCCACTGGAAAGGGGCACCCTTTTAGGTCAATCTGGTCATAGGTGCTGCAATCAAAGAGAACCCCTCTACGAAATGACGGTAATAGCCCGCCAAACCAAGGAAACTGCGAATCCCAGTAGCGGAGGAGGGTCTGGGCCAACTCTGCACGGCCTCCAACCTTCCTCGGATCTACTCGAATACCATCACTCGACACCACGTGGCCCAAAAATGCCACTGAACTCAACCAGAATTCACATTTAGAGAACTTGGCATAAAGCTGCTTCTCCCTCGGAATCTGAAGCACTATCCTCAAATGCTGCTCGTGCTCTTCCCGGCTCCGGGAATATACTAGAATATCATCAATGAAGACAATCACGAACGAGTCCAGATAAGGCCTGAACACACTGTGCATCAAATGCATAAATGCTGCTGGGGCATTAGTCGACCCAAAAGACATCACGAGGAACTCATAGTGACCATACCGGGTCCTGAAGGCAGTCTTCGGGATATCTGGCTCCCGAATCTTCAGCTGGTGATACCCAGAGCGCAAATCAATCTGAGAAAACACTTGTGCGCCTTGTAGCTGGTCAAATAAATCATTGATACGGGGCAAAGGATACCGGTTCTTCACTGTAACCTTGTTCAGCTGACGATAGTCAATACACATACGCATAGAACCGTCCTTTTTCTTCACAAACAATACAGGAGCACCCAAGGCGAAACACTGGGTCGAATGAAACCCTTACCCAATAACTCCTGTAACTGATCCTTCAACTCCTTCAACTCAGGAGGAGCCATACGGTACGGTGGAATAGAAATGGGCTGAGTGCCCGGCAACAAGTCAATAGCAAAGTCAATATATCTGTCGGGCAACATGCCCGGGAGATCAGCTGGAAATACATCAGCAAAGTCACGTACCACAGGAACAGAATCAATAGAGGGAGTGTCAATACTGACATCCCGCACATAGGCTAGATAAGCAGCACACCCCTTCTCAACCATATGCTGAGCTTTGAGAAAAGAAATAACACGGCTGGGGGTGTGATCTAGGGTACCACTCCACTCAATACATGGAATGCTTGGCATAGCCAGCGTCACGGTCTTGGCGTGACAATCAAGAATAGCATAATGGGGCGACAACCAGTCCATGCCCAGAATAATATCAAAATCGACCATCCCGAGCAATAATAGATCCGCTCTGGTCTCAAAATCACAAATGGTAACCAAACACGACCGATATACACGGTCCACAGCCAAAGAATCACCCACCGGAGTGGAAACATAAATGGCGGCACTCAAAGAATCCCGAGGCACACATAGATGTGAAGCAAAATAAGTTAAGACATATGAAAAAGTGGAACCAGGATCGAATAAAACTGATGCCTCTCTGTGACTAACAAAAATAATACCTGTGATAACAAAATCAGATGCAACAGCTGCAGCGCGATCAGGAATAGCATAAAATCTGGCCAGACCCCTCTCTCGAGGGCAGCCTCTGGCACCCTAATCCCCGCCCCTGGCTGGCTGGGCAGGTGGAGTGGCAGCTGGGGCTGGAATGATGGCCTGCTGACCTTGTGAACCACGCTGAGGCTGCGAAGACTGTGGAGGTGATCCTCTCCTATGCCTGGGGCACTCCCTAACCAGATGACGAGTATCCCCGCACTCAAAACAAGCTCTGGGAGGACGCGGTGGCTGTGACTGACCAGCCTCACCCCCACTAGTCTGACCCCTGAAGGTACCCCGCACAAGAGGCGCATTGGAAACTAGGGGAGCATAATAAGGCTCCTGAGGTGCTGGAAGAGCTGGACTACTACTGGCTGCTGGCAATGCTGAATGAACTGGACGATCGGAATAACCTCTGCCAACACGGCAGGCTACTGAAGTGCGGGCATTAGAGAAATGGCCCGACTCGCGAAACCTCTTGGCCTCCCTCTCTCCCCGCTCTCTAGGGAGCATACTCTCGATCCTCTTGGGATGCTCACCGCCTGCTGATAGGATATATCTGTCTCCAACTCCCTGGCCATGCTGGATGGGATCGGCGGAATCAGGCCCTCAATAAACCTCCGCACCCTCTCCCGGACTGTGGCTACCAAGGCCGGTGCATGTCTGGCAAAACGGGTGAAACTGATAGCATACTCTGATACTGACATGGAGCCCTGTCGCAACCGCTCAAACTCCGAGCGCCAAGAATCCCTAAGGCTCTATGGAACAAACTCCCTCAAAAACAGATCTGAAAACTGCGTCCAAGTCAATGAAGCAGACTCCTCTGGACTATCCAACTCATACGTGCGCCACCAATCATAAGCGGCCCCGCGAAACTGAAAAGCAATGAAGGAAACCCCGCTGGTCTCCACAATCCCCATAGTACGAAGAATACGATGACACTCCTCTAGAAAACCCAATGCATCGTCTGAAGCCAAACCACTAAACACTGGAGGGTCATATTTCTTGAACCTCTCCAATCTACGCTGCTCGTCCTCAGAGGCAGCTGGTCCACCTCCGGGCTGTGCTGGGGCGGCAGGAGGCATAACCAAAACCTCTGGAACCTGTCCCACTGGCACACGCTGCTCAGGTGTAACGGCTGCGGGAGTCTGGGCCCCTCCCCCGGCCTGGGATGTAGTTGCGACGAGAGGAAGCAGTCCTGCCTGAGCTAAAGTGGTATACATACTCATGAACTGGGCCAGGGTCTCATGTAGTGCTGGAGTAGTAGCAGCTGTAGTCGGTGTACCAGGTGCCTGCGCTCCAACCTGGTCTACCTGTGGCACCTCAGCGGCAGTGCGCGCGGGTGCTGTGGCTGCACCTCGGGCGCGTCCTCGTCCTCTACCTCGGCCCCGGCCTCTGACGGCGGCAACGGGGGGCGCGGGTACCTGATCATCGCGAGTAGATCGTGTCCTCACCATCTGTGAGAGAATAGAAAACAGTAGTTTAGATTTTTGATGCCAAAAATGTCGCACGACAAGGAATCCAAAAGAAATGAAGAGTTTCCTAAACGGTTACATAGCCCCTCGTAGATAAATACAGACGTCTCCGTATCGATCAGCGAGACTCTAAGTAACCGGTTTGTGTCCCGTGACTCCTATGAACCTAGAGCTCTGATACCAACTTGTCACGACCCTAGTTCACCAATCGTGAACATATCGTGATGGCACCCAGTCCCCACGACTAGGTAAGCCTAACACGTTGCGGAATATACAAGCTATAAACACTTAAATAAGAAACCGCGGAAAAATAGCATAAAAAGATATGTAATCCGTGCCGCATGGCACATACATCCTTCAACACACTGTGTAAACACTACCAAGATCCGGAATCTCACGGGTAACACAGACAAAAAGAGGATATACAACTGTGGCTCTATGTGTAAAGAGTATCTAACAACGAAATGAAGGAAAAATGTCAACTAATACTATCAGAATAGAAGGGAAAGCCTCCAGATCCGCGGACGTAGCAGATCATACCTCGAGGTCTCCCCGAAAGCTGCGGAATCACCTAGTATGAGCCTGTCCTGATGTACCTGGATCTACACAACAAAAGTGTGCAGAAGAGTAGCATGAGTACACCATGGCGGTACTCAGTAAGTGCCAAGCCTAACCTCGATGGAGTAGTGACGAGGAAGGTCAGGGCCCTACTGAGAAACAATAATATAGTGATGATAACATTAATAAACAGTTTAAATGATAATAATTTCCGCAATAACAACAATAAGATGATTACGCAACCGTCTACAATTAAGCTAACAACAAATAACCAACTCAATAAAATAAGTCCGGGACATGTGGGAATCGAACCCACGGTCCCATTGACGGTACCTCGGGTCTCCGAGAATCGAACCCGCGACCCGTGTCTCAATAAGTAATTAATAACTCGGGATCTCGGGAATCGAACCCGCGGTCCCTACAAATAACTCGGGATCTCGGGAATCGAACCCGCAAGTCCCTACAAATAACTCGGGATCTCGGGAATCGAACCCGCGGTCCCTACAAATAACTCGGGATCTCGGGAATCGAACCCGCAATCCCTACTAATAACTCGGGATCTCGGGAATCAAACCCGCAGTCCCTACCAATAACTCGGGATCTCGGGAATCGAACCCGTAGTCCCTACCGATAACTCGGGATCTCGGGAATCGAACCCGTAGTTCCTACCAATAACTCGGGATCTCCGGGAATCGAACCCGCAAGTCCCTACAAATAACTCGGGATCTCGGGAATCGAACCCACGAGTCCCTACCAATAACTCGGGATCTCGGGAATCGAACCCGTAGTCCCTACAAATAACTCGGGATCTCGGGAATCGAACCCGCAGTCCCTACAAATAACTCAGGATCTCGGGAATCGAATTAATCAGCTAAAAATAGGGATATCACAAATTAGGCATTTTTGATAAAGTATGTGTTCAACAACCAGCGCATGTATGCTCTCGTCACCTCGCGTACAAGGCATTTAAGCTATCACATAAAAATCCTAGGGGTGGAAGTTCCCCCACACGAGGTTAGACAAGCCACTTACCTCGACTTCGGTACAAAACCGCTAAGAGACAACCCTCTTGCCGCGATTGTCAGCCTCCACAGGTATAGTATCTGATAAAAATCAATAGAATAACATCAAAATAGGCCAATTGGGCATTACCCAATCAAAACAACTCAAAATACACCAAAAACACACAAGTTGCCAATACCCGACTTTTGGAACGCTTATCAAAAAATCACGAAAGTTATATATTCGGAACCCTCGTCTCAATACTAGTCTAAGCATATAAGATTTCCCAAATTCGGACTCCATTTGCCCTTCCAAAACCTTGATTTTCTAAAGTTCAAGCCTAGGGCTAAATCCTCCATAAATTACCCCAAATTCCTTCATTTTCATGATATAAGTGCATAATATTATCAATACTATTCATAAGATGAGTCCATAGATGATTACCTGATGATTTCCCTTGAATCTCCCTCAAAAATTGCCCAAATCGCCTCTAAAGCCGAGCCCTCAAATGTTTGGAATGTTTCTGAAATTTCTAACTTCTGGTATAATTAAACCCTCTGCGATTTTCGCTTCTGCAGACTATTTTCCGCTTCTGCGGAACCGCTTCTGCGACATTTTGTCGCTTCAGCTAACCCCAGGCCAGGCTGGCCCATTCCGCTTCTGCGATCCCAGGGACGCTTCTGCGCGTCCGCTTCTACGATCGAGCAGCCGCTTCTACGAAAATTCTCGCTCCTGCGAACCAGTGTCCGCTTCTGCGGGCTCGCATAAGCGATCCTGCATCCGCTTCTGCGGATTTCCCAGTTCCGCCTCTTGACCGCTCCTGCGGTCTGAGCCTCGCACCTGTGATGCCGCCTCAGCGGACAAACGTCTGCTCCTGCGAACAAACTCGCCTCCGCGATTACGTTTCCGCTTAAGCGGACTCGCCTCTGCGGTTCCATTTCCGCAGGGGCGAAAACAACAGAAACAGAACTCCTAAACCTGCAATTTCCATGTTTTCTTCCCGTTTAACCATCCGAAATCACCCCGAGGCCCCCGGGACCTCATCCAAATACACCAACACATCCTAATACCTTATTCGAACTTGTTCCAATCCTCAACATACGTCTAACAACATTAAAACCCATAATTCACATCGAATTCAAGCCTAAATTTCTTAAAACTTTCTGAATTGCACATTCGATCTAAAACCCAACTAAACGACGACCGAATGACCTGAAAATTTGCAGACATATCCAAAATCACATAACGAAGCTACAGAAATTTTCGGAATTCCATTCCGACCCCCGGATCAAAATCTCACCTATCGTTCGGATTCGCCAAAATTTCAAACTTCGGCATTTCAAGCCTAATTGGGCTACGGACCTCTAAAATACATTCAGAACACGCTCCCAACCCCGAAATCACCTAATGGAGCTAATGGAACCATCAGATTTCCGTTCTGAGGTCGTCTTAGCACTGTTCCGGTTACGGACCATTTTCTTAGCTTTAAAGCTCTCATTTAGGGACTAAGTGTCCTAAAATACTCCAAATTTCATAACCGACTCTCCCGGCAAACCACAATAGCCGAAATGAACTTAGGGAAACAGTTAAATTGGGGATTGGGGCGTAATTTTCTAAAACGACCGGCCGGGTCGTTACACATTGTAGAAGGTATAATTATTTGGGCACAATCCTACTTGGTATATATACACAGAAGAACGTTTTGGGGAAAAAAAGTTGAGGAAGGAAGAGCATAGAGCCGCCGTGGAGGCCGGGTTTCATCTTTTCTTCTACCAAATTTAGTCTTTTTATGTTTCTTTGTATGATTTTTTGTTTTGCTACCATTTCTATGTGGAGCTAAATTTCACGTTCTAGGGTTGTGGTTCTTTCGTGACTATTGTTATTAGGATATTGATTTTGATTTCTTAGTTTATCATATTGGTTTATTTATTCAATCCTGCACTTAATTACTCAATTGTTTGATCACCAATTGAATACTATCTGCGAATCTAGAGTTGAACTCGAAAGTGATAATTGTAGATTGCATATAGAGTTGAGTAGAGCTAGTTCTTGAACCTGGGCCTCGGGGAACAGATTTGCGGTTAGGATAGACATATACCTAATTGCCTTGCTTGATTGATTTACAGGAATTATAAATGCGTTCTTGTTGATTCTAATTTCATAGACATATAGGCGTTATGTTAGCTTGAATAGGCGAGTAAGAACTTGACAGATTCTTATGAGCAATATTAACCCTGTCAACTAATAAACTAGATAAATTAGTTAGTCAATTCAATTGAAGAATACAATAGGAATGTTAGATAGCCCATAACCCTAGATCATTTTCGTTACATTGATATCATAAAAATATGCTCTTTCTCTTTGTTAAAAGTGCATTATTTTTTAATATTTAATTAGTTAGTTTAGAATCAAATACTTCTAGGTTTAATTCTTGTTTAGATAATTAGAAGAGTCTAATTTAGTTAATAGTTAATCACAAGTCCTCGTGGGATCGACATCCAATTTTTAGTCACTTTATTACTTGATAACCGCGTACGCGTGCGTGTGCGTTTGGCCGCAACACATACACTAACTCAACAACATCCCATGAACTTAACCGTTCGATCAAATTGCCAAAATAAAATGAAAAATAAGGAATCAAACCTCAAAATCACTAGTTTTTCTTCAAACTTCATAAACTTTCAAATTTAGAACTTATAGTCCGAAACACGTCAAACGACGTCCAATTTCAACCAACCTTAAAACACATATAAGACCTATACTGGGCACCAGAACCAAAATACGGGCCCGATACCAATACGTTCTAATCAATTTTCATAACAATTTCAAAAAAACATTTTCTTTTAAAAAAAATCATTTCTCGGGCCTAGAACCTCAAAATTCGATTCCGGGCATACGTCCGACTCTCATATTTTTCTACGGACCCTCCAGAGCCATCAAATCATGGATCCGGGTCCGTTTATCCAAAATATTGACCAAAGTCAACTTTACTCCTTTTAATACCAAATTTTAGCATTTTCACATAATTTCACATAGAAGCTTTCCGGCTACTCGTCCTGACTACGCATGCAAATTGAGGCAAATAAAAATGAAATTTTTGAGGCCACGAAATCGCGGAAAGAAAGATAAAATAGGTGATGACCCTTTGGGCCGTTATATTAATTTTTTTTTAGTAATAGTAATATAATGCAATATCTTGAAATACTTTTTATATTAATATGTGGTGCAATATTTGTTTTTATTTTTCTCTTTATGCATGTGTGTTATTTAATAGTAGTATAGTAATGTAGTTGTCGGTAGTTAACGAGTAAAATTATATACCATGTTGGTATAGTTATATGCCATATTGGTATCATATGGTAGTTTGAACATTATTTATGGTTATTTTAGCTGCATTATTAAGTGAATTCTATTCTTGAATTATTCATATGAACATTATTTGCAGTTTTGTAATTTTTATGCTGATGGACATAAATTATGTGTATTATGTAATAATTTTTATAGTTATAGGAAATTGTTGGAGCTGCCTCATACGACTACGTACTCTATTAGTATACAAACTGAGCAAGTTGCTTTGCGAATATTTAGCTTGTAGTGCAAGCATGTAATTTTCTCATACTTTTATTGCATCTTTTAATATTTTGGTATAATAGTATAGTCACAGATATTTGTAGTAATATTCTAGATAAATCGTATATTTTGTTGGTATACATGTAAACCATATTGGTATCATATGGTACTAGAAGTCTGTTTTTGCTACTTATACGTTTAATGCATTTTCCAATATTTTATTATCGTTTCTATTCTAACTAGTATATACGAAGATTTAGTGGCCGTAGATTATATTTTCTTGCTTCATAGTTGGTTGTATTACTACTAATAGTAGAGTGTGTACTGATATTTGTAGGGAATGAGATCAAGGTTTGAATGACAATCATCTGTTGATTCTTAGAATCTAATTATGTAATTTATGATGCTTAACAACAATCAGTGTGATGTTCAATGAATTAGATAAAGTGATAATTGGTATTATTTCAGTGTAGTAATTAAATTAAAAAAATGAGAAAAAGACAAAAGGACAAAAAGTATATTATATTAGTTATATTTGAAAAAAAGTTATTTACTATATTAGTTCTTTTTTGTTATTGTACAAAAAAAAGAATAACAAAAAATAGTGATACAATAAATGAAATTAGATTACGAAGAGAATAAACAATATTAAAAAAAAGTTAAATAAAATTAGAAAAAGAACAAGAAAAAAAAAGAAAAAAAAGAGTTAAATAAAATTAGAAAAGAAACAAGAAATAAAGAAAAAAATAAAATTAAAAAAAAATTGATTGTGAAATAAGTTATGGTAAAAATAACAATAATAGGATTTTGGGCAACAATAAATGAATACAAAAGGAGAAGAAAGAAAAAAATAAGAATAAAACGAGAAAAAAGAAAAGGAAAAAAGAAACATAGAAATGGAAAAAGAAAATTGGAGAAAAGAAAAGGAAAATTCCCTACAAAATTACTATGGGTTGGAAATATAAATAATTTAATGGTTAGAAAACAAATAGGTGGTAAGGATAAATAATTTTATTTTTGTGGGTAACTGTATCATTCACCCCTTTTTTTTTAGAGAAAATCTCAGTTTATACTCATTAATTCCAAACTATTTATCCTTTAAACCCATGCTCCCAAGCTATTTACCCGCCTTTCTTCTTCTTCTTCTTCACTTTATACTCATCAGCTCTTTTCCTATATAAAAAATTATCTGGTAACAAGTTTGTACATTATACATAGAAAATAAATATGGAAATGTAATGTTAGTGCATATAACTATCCATTTCAACATCTCAGGGCAACCAAATTTTTGACTGGGCAATAAGCATATTAAGAATTGCAGCCACTGTAGCTAAGGCCTTAGCTTTCATGCATGAAGGCCTCCAGAATGATGATATTCCTCACGGAAACTTGAAATCCACTAATATGTGTATTTGAATATCCATCATCATATTGGGCTTGAAGCTCAATTTTATTTTTGAAGATTTCTTGTTTGATTCAAAATAGATACTATTAAATATTGCATATAGTATCTTCTGGAAGTTCATACTGAAATTTGATAGCATTTAGAGCTAATTTGAGGTGATTGAGGTCGAAATTTTCGATTAAAAATCAAAGAAGTATACATACAGTATATTGCTACGATATACAATATGTTGTAGGAGTATATAGCTATACTGCAATAATATAACCTTATAGTTTATAATATACTGCAACAGTATATTGTAATAATCGAAGAATAACACAATTATCTAATAGTATACCGCTATGGTATACAATATACTAGGAGTATATAATTATACTACAATTATATGCTAATATAGTATATAATATATTGTTATAGTATACTATAATAATGTGTAATATACTGTAATAACATATTGTAATAGTATACAATATATTATTATACTTATTACTCGTAAATTCACTTGCCTTTCCCTTTTAATTTGCTTTAAGCTTTTACTCAGCGTGAGAGGCGAATTGAAAATGTAAAAGGAATATTATAGTATGTTGTATAAATTAACGATATACTCTTACAATTAGATCCTTTAGAATTTTGTTGAAAGTTTTATTGATAACTGATTTTATTTCAGTTTAATAATTAAAATAAACCCCTTTAACTCTTCGCGTCAATTGTATATCATGTTGGTAGAACTATATACTACACTAGTATCAAATATTAGTTAATATTTTTTTGGTTGTATTAGCTATATTTAATTGGTACACAATTTGATTTTTTCTTTAGTAATAATATAAAAAAAAATAATAAAAATAGTGAAAATTGTAAATGAATTAGATTATGAAGAGAAAAAGAATATAAAAAAGTAGAAGTTAAATGAAATTAGAATAGGAAAAAAGAAAAAAATAAGAAGAAAACGAAAAGAGAAAAAGCATAGAAATAAAAAAGAATTGGAAAATAAAGAGAAAATTCCCCACAAGACCTACTATGGATAGAAAATGTAATTAGTTTATGGATAGAAAAATAAATGGATAGATAAGGTAAATAGTTTTTTTTTTGGGTAACTGTGTCGATACCCCTATTTTTTGTAAAAATATCACGATATAGCCAGTTTTCGGACTGGTCATTTAAAAATAATCAGCATTTACGAAATCAATGAAAAATAGTCACTATATTGCTGCACAAGAGACAGGGTCCTGCATAACATACTGGTGTTTGGTGCACCTGTGTATGAACTCCAGCATATTATTGTGGACCGATATACTTTGCTGACTCGAGTATAATATACTGGAGACTGGAGCACTAGTGCTCCAAACTCTAGTATATTATACCGACTAGTATATTATGGTGGAGTTCCCGTGTACTTATGCTGGAACTCCATCATATTATGTGCTGGAGTTCCTGCATACTATCCTTGAACTCCAGTATAATATCCTGGAGTTCAAGTATACTTATGCTGGAACTCAACCATAATATACTGGAGTATTTTCCGGATTTTGAAGAGTGTTTTCGCTCAGATTTATCTTTATATAAAAAGTGGCTAAATTTCGATTACTTTTGAAACTGAGCTATTTTGAACAACTAGTTATAAATCTGGCTATTTTTGAATTTCTCTCCTATTGTTTATTTATACTAGAAGGCCCATTAAAATTAGCGGGTACGGGTGGCAAGTGGCCCAGACACTAGCGGCCAGCCCACCAAAAATAGGGGCTGAGTTGGGCTTTCTAATCTTAAGATTAGATTTGTGACGCTTCAGGGCCTGGTAGCCAAGACCGGCCCAGCACACATAGTGGTACATCGGGCGGCCCAACACACTAATTTAAGGTTTTGAACATTCGATGTTTTTTTCTTCAAATTTTATAAGTTTGTTTATAAAATGCTTCAATCATTAGCAGTGCATGACTAAAATAAGAGCTGGCAGGTCTCTATTATGCAGATATATGTAGTATTAGCCCTAATTTTATATAATGTGCTGTGGAAAGTGGAATGTCCTACTTATTCACTAGGCTATTGTTCATTGGTTGTTCAGCATATAAAAAGGGGGAAAAAGTTGCATTCATTATTTTTTATCTTAGGTCCATACAGTTGGGTAATTCAGCAAAGTTTGACACCCGTTACAAAGTAATAATCAATAATCATTTGCAAATACTAACGGCATTTGTATGTACTTCGTGCCAAATCTAAATTCCCACAAGTAGTAGTATCACCGCCAAGAATTCTGGCAGAGTAGTAAATGCTCATTCATCCTTAATCAGAAGTCTATGACTAGTATTTTGGAAATGAAATCGCCTTTGAAAGAAACACTTTAGCCTAAAGTGAACTTTTCGATGCAAATTTGAATTAATCGAGCCTCAAAGCAAGTACTCGTCTACTCGACATTGAGAAAAAAGAAGTATTTGACTATTAGTATCCTGTGGAAGTGAAAATTAATGAAGTGGTTTCTATAATGGACCTTTCTTTGTGTATCACTGTGCTAACACATTCATTCCATATTTAAAACGAGTGCTTAAAGGCATTATTTTGGACTAACTGTGGATCATAATAGATTGGCCCTAGTTTACAATTATACCCATTTCTCACGCCTGCTTTTCTAATAGATTCTCAATTATCACTTATCAGGCTAATCCAATAACTCCCTTTTAATTGAAAATGAATCATGAAAGTTCCCCCCTAAAGGAACCCACATATGGCCTAAATGGCTAAATTAAAGTTTTAAAGTTCTTGGCGTACATATATAACTGATCTTGTCTGTCTATATTAAAGGCCAACTTAACTTATCATTTTTGTTGCTCACTAAGATCCTCTCAGGCTTTTCAAGTATGCCAAAAGAAACATGATTCAACAACGATAGTAATTAATTGTTAATCCTGACACAATCGCTAGTTATCATGTCTTCTCAATGCCGGAAGAACTTAACAAACATAATTGTCATAACCATTTATCACAACTCTTCGAGAAAGGGAGGTTGACTTCTATTACGAAGAGTGCATGTTTACTTATTTTGCATATGCTTAAATTAGGATCGAATGTCATATTTTTTTCATATTTTGGGTCAATCACTATCCTTTACCAGTAACAATCACCCCTTGGCCGGCAAATTACATTATATTACTAGATAGATTTTTTTAAATATTTTATGTAGAGATATTGTATGTTGACTCCAATGACTTTTCGATGTATCTAATTATGTATATTTTGAAGTCCCTTGGTAACAATTAATTAACGAAAGTATTATTGGACCAACAATCCTTGTTAATAGTAGTTATCAGTTTGTTCCTACCATTTACCTATTTAGATTAGATTACATTTATCCTCTAGATTAGATGATATCATAGTTAGTTCTTCATAGTTATCTATTTAATTTAGATAGAATTCTTTAGTTATTTGATTTACATGAAACTCTAGAAAGGTGATTACTGTAACTTGTATTTAAACTCATTTATGCATTCAATAAGAGACACAGTTTTCCATCATCCATTCAAGTGTTCATATGGTATCTAAGCCTATACAACCCTAATGGGCACAATCCTATATTTCTTTCCTTTCCAAGCACCAAATCCTCCAATGATGAAAGATGGAAATAATTCCAGAGTTATCAATGCTAACAACACTACCGGTATCAACATCATAGTTCAATTCAACCCCGCTTCCCAACTGCCAATCAAACTTAGTGGTAGTCACAATTTTCCACTTGGAAAGCTTAGTTCTCCATGCTTACGCATGGACGTGACCTCTATGGTCACCTTGATGGATCTACCCCGACTCCTAGTCTGAGCACCACTTTTGGTACCAACACGACCCCCAACCCTACTTATACAATTTGGTTCTGTCATGATCAACTCATTCAAAACGTCCTTATGGCATCAGGTGATCCTACAATTGCCTCCACAGTTGTTGCTGCCAACACATCAAAAGAGACTTGGGACTCTTTGCATACTACTTATGCAAACAAGTCCCAAATTCATATCTTTAGCCTTCGTGATCAACTTGCCCGAATCACCAAAGACTATCTCCCTATTATAACGTATTCGGTCCATTTCGGATGAAGTAGCCATTGTTGGTGCCCCTGTAACTAACTCCGAAGTCATTGTCAAAATCCTTAGTGCATTTGGCCCTAAGTTTCGCGAGATCTCGGTTGCTGTATGTGCACGTGACACCACAGTAACCTATGAAGAACTGTATGAGAAACTGCTTGACCATGAGTTCTTTCTCCGTCATGAGGAGGCTAAGAAAATGCAGAGTCCAATCACTGCTGCAGTGGCCACTCGCAACAAACCAACCAATAATTCCAATAACTGCAACAATCGCTGTCAGAACAATAATGGTACGCCTACTTAGAATCCTCAACCATGGCGCCAAAATGCTCGCTACAATCATCCAGCTCAACGGCAATCCCCAAATAACAATAATTGCACTAATGTTATTCGATGTCAGTTGTGCAACAAAATTTGCCACATTGAAAGTATATGCAGATCTAAATTTCACAATCACTTTGAGGCTAAAGTTAATTATGCTTTCACCTCTACTGCTAACCCATAAATTATGAATTCTGGAGCTACTCATCATCTCACAACTAAGCCACATAATTTAAAGGAATATCATGGCAATGAGAACGTCTCAATGGATGATGGTAAAAAAATTCCCATAACTCATACTGGTTCAACTCAGTTAAAAGCATCAAATAATATTTTTCATCTAACTCACACTCTATGTGCTCCTGATATCAAATGTAAACTTTTCTCTGTCTCCAAATTTTGTCAAGATAATCTAACTACTATCGAATTTTTTCCTTTTGATTTTCTTGTGAAGGATTTGTAAACGCGAGTACCACTGATGTGAGCCCGGATTTAACATGGATTGTATGAGTGGTCCAGGCCATATCCACCACCACCTCCACAAGCTCACATCTCCTCTTCCACGGTTTCTATGACCACATGGCATCGAACACTAGGTCATCCGCATTTTAGAGTTCTTAAGTATATCTTGAATAAATATTTGCTTCCATTCTCTGAGCGAGACAAGTGTTTTTTTTGTAATTTTTGTTCATTTGATAAAGCCCATCGGCAACCACTTAGTCGGTTCAGTTTGACAAATTCCAAACCTCTTCAAATATTTTTAGTGATTTATGGGGACCCTCTCCAGTTCTATCCATTAATAAAAAAATTATATTATTGCTTATTTGTTGATCAATACACGCAGTATACATGGTTGTACACTTTAAAAAGTAAAAGTGAGTTCAAAGAGCTTTTTTAAAAATTCACCCTTTAATAGAAAAGCACTTTGATACCAAAATTTTATCACTTTATACTGATGGTAGAGAGGAGTATAAAAGTCTTGACTCTTATGTCGCCTTTCACGGTATTAAGCATCTTTCTACACCACCTTATACCCCTCAAAGGGTAGCTCCTGCAAAGAGATGCGATTGCCATATTATTGAAAGTGCAAGAACACTACTTTATGAGGCATCTCTTCCATCAGTTTTTGGACATTCGCGTGTCAACATGCTGTTTATTTAATCAATCATCTTCCCATATCACTTTTAAAAAACCAGTCCCCATTTCAAAATTTATTTGGTGAAATATCAAATTATGATGCTCTTAAACTTTTTGGTTGTCTATGCTATCCTTGGCTCAAACCTTATTCTAAAAATAAACTTGAACCCAGGTCTACTCCATGTGCTTGTCTCGATTTCTCTGTAACTCATCATCGCCACCAATACTTTGATCCCGTGACATCAAAAGTTTATTTATCTCGTGATGTACAATTTTTTGAGAATGTTTTCCCTTCAAAATTTAGTTTCTAATATTTCACTCAAATCACATAAATTGGAATGTGATAAAACACGAATAAAGAAAACCCAAAACCCATATGTCATTTCCCTTATTTTCAGAATTACCCCACCCCATTATAAACCCCGCACTTAATAAAATTAATGAAATTGAACCAACTCCTAAAACGACAGAATCCCTCCCTCAACATCCTTCATCTCCTAATGAAACTCTAGATACAAATCAATTGTCTCTACCCGAGATTCCCGGTGTATTACCAGTGCTACAAGCAGATTAGGGATCTTCACACACTCCTACCTCAGGTATGTCTCTATCTTTACTTACTCTATCTCATTTTGCTAATTCCTGTTATTTCAGTTCATCCCCATCGCAGTCATCTTCTGCCAGACCTCTGTCACCCTTTAAACTCTCTATAAATTTACCTCATACATCAAGTAATCCATCCCAACCTCTTCACTACCACTGTTAGTGTATTAACGGCGCACCCCGAACCCAAAATTAACCAATTTGATGGGTCCCACCTACCACCATTGTTCCTCCCGTTGAGCACCAAGCAGAACCACCCATGCCGTACAATCCTTCTTCTTCCAATTCCGTAGTTAGTCGCTCATAGAATAATATTAAAAAACCAAAACATATTCTTGACTACGTCGCTCACTTGGAACCTACACTCACACCCCACACTTTCAAACAAGCTTAAAAACATCCAGATTAGAGAGCAACAATAAAAAATAAATTCTTTACTGAATAACCACACTTGGAACTTATTCCAAATGATTCCTATAAGAATTTTGTTTCATGTGAGTGACCTTTCAGGATTAAGAAGAAAATGGATGATTTTGTTGATCGCTACAAAGCGAGACTAGTTGCGAAGGGATTTACTCAAAGGCCGTGTATTAACTTTCACTCTACTTTCAGTCCAGTGGTCAAACCTACTATTGTGAAAATCATAGTTGCTGTTGTCCTTCGTTTTCACTGGCCTATTCATCAGCTTGATGTCAATAATGCATTTATTCAAGGTGACCTTGAAGAAGAGGTCTACATGACGCATCCTCCGGGTTTTGCTTGTGGTAATAATCTGACTCATATTTGTAAGTTGCGCATGGAAATTTATTGCTTGAACCAAGCATCTCGAGCTTGGTATAATGCACTCAAAGGCCATCTCTCCTGCATGAGATTTGTCAAGACTAAATCTGACAACTCCCTATTCACTCAGCATAGCAACGCGAGTTTCATGTTTATTCAGGTATATGTTGATGATAGTATAGTTACTGGTTTGCAACTCTATCACTGTGAATGAGGTTATAACTTCCATTTGCCTCTCGTTTTTCAATTAAAGATTTGGGAAATCTTAAATATTTTCTTAGTGTCGACAAGAGGGGTTGCTCTGATGGTAAGCAACCCCCACTTCCAACCGAGAGGTTGTGAGTTCGAGTCTCCCCAAGAGCAAGGTGGGAAGTTCTTGGAGGGAAGGATGCCGGGGGTCTATTTGGAAACAGCCTCTCTATCCCAGGGTAGGGGTAAGGTCTGCGTACACACTACCCTCCCCAGACCCCACTAAGTGGGATTATACTGGGTTGTTGTTGTTGTTGTTGTTGTTGTTTCTTAGTGTTGAGGTGATTCGGAGTTTCGATGATATTATTCTCTCTCAAGCTAATTATGGTAGTGAGATCTTGAATGATGAGTTGATGGCTGATTGTAAGAGTGCTAACACATCAATGAATATTTTTGCGTTGCTAAAACTCAATGAAGGGGCTCCGCTAACAGATGTGAATCGCTATCATCGAGTCCTTTGAATACTTCAATATTTATCTTTTACAATGCCGGATATTTTCTATGCTATCAATAAATTGTCCAGTTTATGCAGTCACCATTTGATCTTCATTGGAAATCTGTGAAACGTGTTCTTAGGTACCTTCGTGGTACAATTCAGTTTGACCTACGTATGTCCTCGAACGTTGATTTCAATCTGCAAATGTGTTTTGATGCGGATTGGCCTGGAGATCTCGCTGCCAGATCCTCCTCGTCTGGCTATATTCTGTTCCTTGACTGAAACCCCATCAGCTGGTCTTCAAAAAGCAAAATTGTCGCTCGCTCATCAACTGAAGTCGAATATAGAGCTGTTGCCAATGCTCTTGCCGAACTGTTATGGGTGAGAAACTTATTGCTTGAGATGCGCCTTCTTATCAGAGATACCCCTACAATCTATTGTGACAACATTGGTATCACTTATCTAAGCGAGAATTCGGGCCTTCATTGTCGCATGAAGCATGCCGAGGTGGGCTTTCATTTTGTGCGCAACCATGTTGAACGCAAGGCAGTTCAAGCTGTTCATATTCATTCAGCTGACCAACTAGCATAACTCACTAAAGTACTTGCCAAATCAGCCTTTGATCGAAATCTGTTCAAGTTAGGCGTAGTGACACATAGTCTAATTTGAGGGGGGAGGGGGGTGTATTGGACCAACAATCCTTGCTACTAGTAGTTATTTGTTTGTTCATAGCATTTATCTCTTTAGATTAGATTGCATTTATCTTCTAGATTAGATGATATCATAGTTATTAGTTCTTAAGAGTTATCTATTTTATTTAGATAGAATTCTTTAGTTATTTAGTTTACATGAAACTCAAATAAAAATGGTTACACTTAGAGATTAGAGTTTCCCATCATCTATTCAAGTGTTGATAAGTACAACTTTTAACTTTAAAAGACTAAAGATGATGAATTGAGGTTTTCATCCACAACGGATGCTCTTGAATTCACAAACCAGTCAGTAATTACAAATTAGCCTAATCATACATTTACAAAAAGAGGATGACGTTTTTAATTCCTTTAATTTACTATTTTTCCTCCGTTTGAGATAGCCAATGCGCTTCATTTTTTTCAATGTCACGCATTCTCTGTAAAATGTTGGGACTGCAAATCTGCAATGTTAACTAAAAGAAGTAAAATAATGTTGAGCCCACCACCGCCAGTAACTAGAAACTTCAGCCACCACTAAAATTTTGTCAGCCAAAAGAAGAATAAAATGAAACCAAGTCGAGTTCATACATAACTAACACTAACAGTAGAACGAAATCAATAGAAATTTAAACTTAGTGTAAAATTGTATGCTACACAAAGACAAAGAAGAGTGAACAATTTAGCAGTCAAAAGGGAGACAAAACAACTCAGGGAATGTTTCTGGTCCCGTCAATATATGTCATGTCTACAAAGCGTGACATAACATTAGGAGTGCTATTTCTAGGTTGAGAGCTCTCCCATTTATTCCAACAATTAACATCAATATGTTTCACTTCACATTAACAATATGTTCTTTTATGTATATATATCACCTCAAAAGGAGTTGGCTGTACTCTTTCCTCATAATTGTACCATCTGTTTTAGTTCGGATGTATTGTTGAGGGTCTCCCAAAAATAACTTCTTTATTTATTCGGAGCAAGGGTAAAATCTACGTACACTCTACTCTCCTCAAATTCTTACTAGTGAATTCCTACTGGGTTATTGTTATTGTTATTTTAGCTCAGATACAGATATTGGTATCTGACACGAGTGCAAATTTAGATATTAAATTCGTATTATATAAATTTTAGAATTTGGAAGTACAAATTAACACATCGTTTTCTTGAAAATTAATTTATATTTTTAATCAACGAAGTAAATTAACTCCTTTTTTATTTAACTAAGCTAAATGATAATGAATATTATAGATGCCTCCTACATGTTTCACCATCATAACATTACGAATTATTAATGATAACTCTAAGTGAAATATTCAAATTTAAAAAAGACCTCTGCAAGAAGCAGAGGACAGATATAATTAAAGGTTCTTGGAGACTGAATAGTAACAAAAAGAAAAAAAAACATCTTGCCTTTTAAACCACAATCTGAATTTGAGCATTTTTTGTTTTGTGACTTTCCTTTTTGTCTTGCTCTAGCAATTACATTCGATTCAAAATAAGTAATTTTTTTATGGTCCAAAATAAGTATTTTTTTTTAGATTTTTTAAGAATAAATTAATTACTTTTTGCTATATTGTCCTTGGAGTAAGTAATATTGGAGTATGTATTAAGAGTATTTTTATCAAAAAATATAGCAAATATTAATATGATCAATTTTATTGCTAATTAATACTAAAAAATAAATTTTTTAATATATGTGAAAACAACTAAAAAGTTATTTATTTTGAATCGGAAGTAGTATGCGCCATTTACCCCCCCTAACTTTTTCTGAACATTACTTAACATCCCTTATTTCAAGCTTGGGATCTTCTGAAAGAATAGTGAAATTCCCCAAGTTTTGATACTTGTTGCTATTTCATTTTATGATTAAAGCATTGTCGTTTCCTTCTATCTTGTCTTGGTTTTGGGACTTTTGTGTTGCTTTCATTGGTACCTATTAATTACGAAGCATGTTCACAAAATGCAATATTATTATAAATAAATCTAACATTAGAAAATTTTGGTGGAAAAAGGATAAAAGAGAGATAGAATGAATTACAAGAAAAAGCTCAGTTCCAAAGGCACATGATCTAACAATTCTCAAAGAAGTTTGTCCTCATGTCTCTAACATGTGTTTAGATTAGTGTTAACACCATACGAGTTTTTATGGATAATTGGGGCGCATAAAAAATTAAAACACTTGATCATAATTGAAAATTTGTGAAAGATTTTGAAGTTTAATATAATTTACAAAATGTACATTGGGTTTAACTAAAATTCGAAAAAGATACTTATGGGTTGAAAATTGTTCAAGAACATATAAGGATACAACAATTCATTTCTTTAATTAGTATCAAATATTTAACATTCTCTCGTACTTTAATCGGCATATGAAACATGAACAATAAAACATGGAGTCCCAAATATTAGATCAGCCAAGAACAAGGATGATTTTGATTTTGATACCATGTTAAAAAGATGATCATTTGGCCTAACTCAACGGGAAAAATCTGCTTATGATGTAAAAAATATTAAGATCATCTAAGGAAACAATAACTCATTCTTTCTATTTTGCGACACTTAATAAATACCATAAATACTTACTTTATTCGGTTTACAATAAGTGTCTAATTTTTTTTAGCACGTACATTAAGAAAATATTAAATTATATATAAAAATATCTATTATGACTAAATTGCCCATAACTAAACATTTAATATGAGGAGTAAGAATTTTTTTAAGGGGTATATACATAGAGATTATTTTTATAAAAATACATTGAATTCTTTCTTGATTACATAACTAGACACTTATTTTAAACCAAAATGAAAAAATAAATTGGACACTTATTGTAAATCGGGGAGTAGTTATTAAATATGCTTATGACTTAAAAAGGGATGAATTACCTATCTAATTAGGTGGATTTTTATATAGATATATATATATATATATATATATATATATATATATATATATATATATATATATATATATATATATATATATATATATATATATATATATATATATATATATATATATACACTCTACTAAACTCAGCTTGATGGTGAGGGTAAATTGAAAGTAGAAATGAAATATGGAGACCATAAAGGTGTTTCCTCCGAAAGCCATGTGAGAAAAGCCACCACGCCCCTTTGCTTCTAATCATTTGGTCTATTTTGTTATAATTTCCCCACTCCCTCTTTTTTCTCTTCTATTTTCCTCAATTTTCTTTTCTTCCTCCTTCTCTTATAATTTATAGTGACCCAATCAGAATATAAAGAAATAAGATGAGCACTCGGAAAAGTTAAAAATACTTAACCTTTATTATATGTATATATTTTTGACTTTATATATACAATATAATTTTTTATCAAGAAAATAAGGACGAATCCCTCCGCCAGCGTAGCTACTATATGTTTATATTTCGAATATTGTCAAACTCGAGTGAATAGTAATATTATGCAGAAAGGAGGTTTTCACATTCTTCCTCTTAAGACTTGCACCTTGGAATAAATATATCCTTTCTATGTTTTGAGGGGACAAAATACAAAATATATTTGAAGAATTTAACGTCATTATTACATCAGAGAAAGACAAAAAATTAAGGAGGGTGAAATCAAATTATTATAGTACAATTAATGTGAATTAGGCAATGTCTCAATGTTCATCATTTCCTCATTTATATACAAGTACTTGAAAATAAAATAACAAAGCTTAGGTTAAGCCAGCTTTGTTCCATATATATCATGGGAAGAAGAGAAGCCCGCTCGTGCGAAAAAGCCAGTCACGCTCCCATAATTACATTAGGTTCTGCACTAAAAGACAATAATCATGTTTAACTAAGGATTTAATCATAGAACAATTGCTTTTGGCACGAAAATCACCGTTATTCGTCAAAGCTCGCAAAGTTGAACTGTTTTTACTTGGAAGCTATAAATTCCGATTTATTTATACACTTCCCCAATATCACATTCACAACCCTTTCTTAGTTCTAAGAGGTATATATCTTTGATAGACTCATTCAAACTTCTTTAACAATATCTTTGATTATTTGGAACAATAAGGGTTTTTTTGGTTTTCGTATAAGCAAATTAATTCAAACGTAAAATTTTATACTCAATACAAAGTCTGATCTTTTATTACACTCCGCATTTATGAATATCTCTATAAATTATGCATGAATTTGTATATTATATATGCGTAATAGAATACGGAGCAAGAGTACATATATTAGCAATATATTAATATGAATAACCAAAAATAAAAAGTAACTATTTATACTCCCTCCGCTCCACTTTAATTGCTCTTTTAGCATTTCTTTTGATTTTTTTTGTGGTCCACAACAGGGGCAGATTTATGGTTATCGAAGCGGGGTCACGCGATACCGCTTCGTCGGAAATTTTTACTAAACATATGTATTAATACTTTATGAAAATAAATAACTAGGAATGATTGATACCACTTGATATAAATTGTGGCTTGGTGTATTGGTAATGTGATTGATTTTTCTCTAGGAGATCAAATGTTCAAACCTTAGCTAGCGTACGCCCCTGGTCCACAATATTTAATTTTTTAGATATAAGAAGGAATTAATTATTATTTTTTCAAAGTTAACCTTGAAATAAAGAGACTGAGAGTATTTATTATATTTCAACTTAATATGGTCAACTCATTATTAATTAATATTAAAATATAAATTTCTTAATATATATAAAATAATTAAAATATTGATTAAAATGAACCGGAAGGGTTAACAATGTTATTTATCCTATAATAATCTTCGCACTGTTATACGACGTATACACAGTCCATACATAACTAGTACGAGAATCAAATGAACCATAGACTATAATATCATAATATAACATTTAGGAGTACTAATTTTCAATATTAATAAGCATACAACGATATATGTTGTGTTTAGTTTAAGTGATAATTAGTCGGTACTAGAAGTGGCAAATGGGCGGGTCAGATTGATACGATTCGGGTTGAAAATAGGTAAATTATTCGATCCGACTCATATTTAATAAAAATAAAAAATGAGTTAACCGACATATAATATGAGTAACCATATAATATACATGACCAGGGTCGGTCCAAGGGTAAAGCTGCTAAAGCAGCTGCTTTGGCCCTCATAATTTTTGGGCCCCAAACATACCTAAAATGTTAATATATTAATTTAATATAATGACCCGGCCGGTCGTTTTTGAAATTTACGCCCCGATCCCCAATTTAACTGTTCCCCTAAGTTCATTTCTGCTATTGTAGTTTGCCGGGAGGTTCGGTTCTAGAAATTGGAGTGTTTTGGGACACTTAGTCCCTAAATGAGAGCTTTACAGCTGAAAAACGGTATGTATTCGGAACAGTGTTAAGACGACCTCGGAACGGAAATCCGATGGTTCCATTAGCTCCGTTAGGTGATTTCGAGGTTGGGAGCGCGTTCGGAATGTATTTTGGAGGTCCGTAGCTCAATTAGGCTTGAAATGTCGAAGGTTGAAATTTTGGCGAATCCGAACGATAAGTGAGATTTTGATCCGGGGGTCGGAATGGAATTCCGACAATTTCAGTAGCTTCGTTAGGTGATTTTGGATATGTCTGCAAATTTTCAGGTCATTCGGACATCGTTTGGTCGGGTTTTTGATAGCATGTAGGTTTCAGATGTTTTGGATGAAACTTAGGCTTGAATTCGCTTGGATTGGGTGATTTTTGTGTTTAAGAGTGTGTTTTTATGATTGGAACAAGTTCGTATCATGTTTGGAGTAGGTTGGTGGTTTTTGTTGGGGTCTCGGGGGACTCGGGGTGGATTCGGGGGTCCAAACGGACCAAACCGTGCTGTTGGGAACTGCTGAAGTGCAGTAGAAATTGCAGAACATGAGTATTCTATGCGATCGCATAGCATGGGTTGCGATCGCATAGAAGAGGGTATTGGAGGGATGCGATCGTAGGGAATTTAATGCGATCGCGTAGAAGCATTTTTGTATAGTTGTCAATTTGTTCTCTGCGATCGCAGAGGTGAGTATGCGATAGCATAAGGTACTGGGGAGTTCAGGAATTTTACTCTTCGCGATCGCGAAGAGTGGGACGCGATGCGTAAGGTCAAAACTTGCCTCAATGCGATCGCAGCACTGGAGTCGCGATCACGTAGTGTCGTGCAACTGTTCATCCCAATCGCAGGATGGTCTACGCGATCGTGCAGAAGGAAATGAAGGCCAGATAAATTTGTTCATCGCGATCGCATGCCAAAGGCTGCGACCGCATAGAACTAAAATTTGCCTGAACAGAAGATTAAATCCCAAATCCGAGGGTTTCTTCATATTATCACATATTGACTTCTAGAGCTCGGGTTTTGGCGATTTTTGAAGGGATTTTCACCTGGGTGATTTGGGTAAGTGTTTCTCACTCGGTTTGAACAATTTCCACGAATTTCCTCTTAAATTTTCCTTTTAATTTTAGTTTTTAATGTGAAATTGGGGTGAAAGTTCATAGACCAAACTATTGGGTTTTGAGGGAGCAATTGACCTCCGTTTTGGGAGATTTGTATATGGTTAGACTCGTGAGAGTACGAGGGTTCTGAAAATGTAAAAAAATATTTCAATTCCTAGCCGATGGCTGTAGGGGTATTTTGGTTATTTCACCCACTTCTGCGCCGTAGCTGTAATTTTATCATTGTAATTAGTTACTTGTAATGTTATTTACACTGTGTAATTGGTTTGACTAGATTCGGGCCACTCGGAGTCAGATGCTCGTGGCAAGAGGGTCGTTTCTTAGCGATATTGCACCGGAATCGAGGTAAGTGGCTTGTCTAACCTTGCGTGGGGGAACCTTCTCCCATAGGATATTATGTGTTAATTTATGCCTTGTACGTGAAGTGACAAGCGTGTACATGCGCAGATTGCTGGAAATCACCTTACTTGAACTGTTCAAATCGTGATATTCTTGTTATTTAGTTGATTAAATTGTAACATTTACCTGATATTCGTTAGAAAAGCATGGTTAGATAGGATTTTCTGTCTAAGTGCCGACTTGTCTTACTTGAGCTTCTTGAAACTTGTTGATACTGGTTTTGGTGTAATTGCAGATATGTATTTCATATTTCTCTGTGGTTTCCTCTTATTGTTTGTGTTTGTGGACTGCATGTTTAATTCCCGGAGATCCAAGGGCTGCGGGTTCGATTCCCGGAGACCCGGAGTTGTTGTGTTTGTGGACTGCAGATTCAATTCCCGGAGATCCTGAGCTATTGAGATGTGGACTGCGGGTTCGATTCCTACAGATCTTGAGATACTGAGATACGGACTGCGGGTTCAATTCCCGGAGATCTGAGGGCTGCAGATTCGATTCCCGGAGACCCAGAGATACTGCGGGTTCAATTCCCAGAGATCTCGGACTTGTTGATTTGAATTTATGTTATGTTAGTTACCCGTTGTTAGCTTAAATTGTAGACTATTGCAGTAATTACTTTATTGTTGTTATTTTAGACTCGTTCTTATTTAAACTGTTTATTATTGTTATTATCATTATGTTATTGTCTCTCGGTAGGGCCCTGACCTTCCTCGTCACTACTCCATCGAGGTTAGGCTTGGCACTTACTGAGTACCGCCGTGGTGTACTCATGCTACTTTTCTGCACACTTTTGTTGTGCAGATCCAGGTATATCAAATCAGGCACAATTTAGGTGATCTAGCAGCTCTTCAGGAGACTCGAGGCATGATCTGCTACGTCCGCGGATCCGTGGAGTCCCCTTCTATTCTCACTAGTGATAGCAGTTATTTCCCTTACTCTCGTTGTATAGACATTCCTGATGTATAGAGCCACAGTTGTACCTTTTCTTAGTCTGTGTTGCCCGTGAGTTTCCGGGTCTTGGTAGTATGTTGCTAGTGTGTTTTTGGCGAAGTGTATGTGCCAAGCAACATTTATTACATTTCATTTACATTATTCCACTGTTATCTTATCTTCTGTTCATGAAATTATATATTCCGCATCGTGTTAGGCTTACCTAGTTTCGAAGGCTGGGTGCCGTCATGACAGATTCACGATTGGTGAACTAGGGTCGTGACATTTAATTTTTAGAAGAATATTTAGTATTTAAATGAGAAATTACCGATTTTCACCGTAGAAAAGTAAGATTATCTATATATATATATATATATATATATATATATATATATATATATATATATATATATATATATATATATATATATATATATATATATATATATATATATATATATATATATATATATATATATATATATATATATATATATATATATATATATATATATATATATATATATATAATTCGATTATTATTCGTAATTTTTAAAAAAAGGTTTAAACTATAATACAATCCTAACGCGTCGTTCATAAAATTTTAGCAAATAATAAAAACCTTAATTAGAAGGTATATCTCAAGAGAAACTAAGTGGATTGGATAAAATTATTAATAACATTACATAAGAAAAGCTAGAAATATAGAATTTAAATGAAATTACATATGGACTTTTTTTCTTTTATATACAAGAAAATAAGGCCTCTCACTATAATTTTGCTTTAGGACTTCATATTTATTGAGCCGCCCCTATCCATGACTTCTTGCATACGATCACTTTTGGGAGAGTTCTTCGTCTCCCTAACCTAAGGAACCTCAATTTGAGCTTTACAAATATAAAAGTTAGATACATTGATTATTTATTTTCTAAATGAATAATATAATTCTTATTTATATTTGACTCATTTTTAAAATGTTCATTATTCAACCAATTTTTAATGAATAATATAAGTGATTAACTAATTTTTTTAACCATTATATATATTTATTACCCCTAGTCGGCACATTCTAATTGTTTAATTCTTGTCATTCCCACCTTTCAAGAATACCAATTCCCCGTTCAGTCTTTCATTCACGATTTCACCCCTGAATTTTTTTTGAGAAACAATAGCTAAAAGAACAATAGAAAAAAAAAAAGAAAATTAGAAAGGAGAGAGGCCCCACCCACCAAAATTTCTTTAACATTCATTTCTCTGAATATAAATATGGCATAGACGAGTAAGCTTCCTACTAGCCAGCTGTTTTATAACTCCATTATTTCTATAGTAAGAAGAGATTCAAAATCCTATTGAGTAAGAAGAGAGCGAGCAGAGGAAATACTAAGAAAAAGAAGAAGATGGAATCTTCAGACAAAGTGGTGGAAACAGTGATAGTAGGAAATTACGTGGAAATGGAGACTGAAGGAAAGTCTAATGACATGAAATCTAAGATCTCTAATTTATTCTGGCATGGTGGTTCTGCTTATGATGCTTGGTTTAGTTGTGCTTCTAATCAGGTTAAATTAATTACTAATTTCTTTCTTAAAATATCTTTTGTTAATGCACACATTGATAGATAAATTTGCTGTGTTTTTATTTATTTATTTTATTGTACATTCTCAGGTGGCTCAAGTACTATTGACATTGCCATACTCATTTTCTCAACTGGGAATGCTCTCTGGTGTTTCATTTCAACTCTTCTATGGTTTATTGGGTAGTTGGACAGCTTATCTCATTAGCATTCTCTATATTGAGTACAGAACCAGAAAAGAAAGAGAAAAAGTTGATTTTCGCAACCACGTCATTCAGGTTCCTCCTTTTAACACTAGCCTCATAATTATTACTAGTAGAGTACGCATGATTTTAATTTGCCTAAATAGTTTCATTAGTAATAGATATACATATTTTTTATCTTTTTCAAAACACTAACCTATATGCCATAATTTTTTGTTGAAGGGGTGACACTTTTTTGATTTCTAGGATCGTTCGGTACACGGACTAAATTATCCCGGATTATAATTCCACCTTGGAGGTGGTATAAAATAATACCAAGTTTGACGGATTAAAATAGAATAAAGCGAGTATCTAATATTAAGTTGGGAATTAAATTTATATTATATTTGGTTGATGTTACAGTAAATTTGTAGTATCAACCAAACATGGTATAAATTTTTCCCACTTACCAAACGACCGAGGTTTTACTACTTGTCCCAAAATAATGCATTATTCTCGTGTCAATCAAAAATCGTTTCTTGTTTCGAAGGGGTGTATTTCTTTTATTTAACTTGAAACCAAAACACTGCGACAAGATATAGGTTAATAGATATTTTGTCTGTGACAGAAAACCAATACTACTAAAATCTATATTTACATTAAGGGACATGACAACTGTATAAATCCATTTTTTCACATGGTATTCTGAGTTTTATATACTATTTAAAATAAATGTCTAAATTTTAAATATGTAATTTTTGTATTACAGTGGTTTGAAGTTCTTGACGGGTTGCTAGGAAAACATTGGAGGAACGTGGGTTTGGCGTTTAATTGCACTTTTCTTCTGTTTGGATCTGTAATTCAACTTATAGCCTGTGCAAGGTTCGTCCTCTTTAATTTTCTACCTGCCCTTGAATTTATTATTCTGTCTTTTTCTACTCTTATAAATAACATAATCTATTTTATTTAAATGTGCAGCAATATATATTATATTAATGATAATTTGGACAAAAGAACTTGGACTTATATCTTCGGAGCTTGTTGTGCTACCACTGTCTTCATTCCTTCTTTTCACAATTATCGAATCTGGTCTTTCCTTGGCTTATTAATGACCACTTACACTGCTTGGTATCTTACTGTCGCATCACTCCTTCATGGCCAGGTATGTTTCGGTTTAATTTCACATATAATTATTTAACTTTATTCACTACGGCCTTTATTCTTTTAATTATAATAGGGGTCTCGAGAGAGCAGAGTGTACCGCGCTACCATTGTCATGAGTCCGTTTATTGTCGCTACTGTTGTCTGTTTATTGTTGCTACTGTTGTCATAGTCAACAAGGTCGAAACTTTCAGGAAAAAAACTTCGAATTGGTAAGACGGTCCTCCCGGTGATTTGACCGTACCCCAAACCGGCACAGGTGAACAAGTAGAGTATACTAGGGCAACTATATCGAAGGACCTAAGGCATAATGACCTCATAACTTTGGGAGAAGGGGTGCTCTCCTGTTTTTTACGGAATTAAGCATATACGGCGTGAGAAAATTCAGTTCCATCTGCTATTAGTGTCAAAGGGAGAGCCAACCTTAGTATGAGAGGACTGGGTTGGGCTAACCTATGTTGTACCAGTTGTTATTGCAGGCAGTAAGTTGGTACGGTAGCGTCTTTCCTTAGAGTTCCGAATTAGTAGTAATTAGATGTGCCATGTGAATTAAAAATCTTTAATCATATTATACAAATTAAATGTGAAGATTTGATTAATTAATTAGATACTTTTGCTTTGAATTGTTAACTACTCTATGTATTTATGCCTTTTTTCTTCTTCTTAAAAAATAGGTGGAGGGGGTGAAGCATTCGGGACCAACAAAATTGGTGCTCTATTTCACAGGAGCAACAAACATTCTCTACACATTTGGGGGACATGCCGTTACTGTGTAAGACAGAATTATTTTTATTTGCTTTTGACAATTATATTTACTACATATTGTTTCCTTTTTCTTTTTCTAACATTCAAGTACAAGGCTAAAAATATAAAATAGGGAAAATGACATTTTATATCCGCGGTAAAAATAATAGTAAAAAATGTACAAAATTTGTATACTTTATATAGATGTTTATACACACATTATATATGTTATATACAAAAATTATACAAATTTTATATGCTTTTTCAACTATTGATACTGTCTAAAAGTGATAATAACCCTGTAAAATAGGAGATAAGTTAGTATCTATACCATAATATTCTTTATGAAAATGACTTTACCTTGACTTCTTTAGACAGATTCTGAAGAAATAATCTAGTGGACTATTCTTTTGTGTCTAAAAGATTAATATTCTCTCAAAACTTAACATTTACTAAGCTATGACCAATCATTGTCAAAACACTATTATTGTTATTATTATTATTATTCTCCGCAACTGTGCATATCACTTACAACTTTTACTTTTAGCTTTTTACATGCATTTATAAATAGTGGTTCCAGCATCTTTTTTCCATGGATAGATTCCCTTTTACCCTTTTTAAGTTAAAAAGTCAGAACTCTTTTTCGAATCACTTTTGCTTTTATTGCTGAATCAATGAAGGAAAACTGTTGAGGCTCTGGCTCCTCCTTCTTTTAATGTTCTTTTTCTGTTTCCTTGGTATAAATTAACGGAACCATTAACCAAGAAAAAAAAGCAAGAAAGCAGTCTATCATAAATTTGATACGAAGTACTGCAAAATTAGATCTTGATATTTACTCAACTGGATTTTTTAGCTTCTGTAAACTGTGAAAAGGCATTTAAGTTTAATTAGGTTGTGGACTTGTGGGCGTGGAGGTATAGATCTGTAGCTCATACAGAGGCGCGACCCAGGAATATAATGCGACGGGACATAATATTTTGTTCAATTAGTGGTCCACTAAGGTTTTTGGCGTTAAGGATGACAAGTAATTTAAATTAATTATTTTCA
>JASVEL010006431.1:0-105074 GCA_032618575.1 Nicotiana noctiflora
CGAGACTCTAAGTAACCGGTCTGTGTCCCGTGACTCCTATGAACCTAGAGCTCTGATACCAACTTGTCACGACCCTAGTTCACCAATTGTGAACATGTCGTGATGGCACCCAGTCCCCACGACTAGGTAAGCCTAACACGTTGCGGAATCTATAAGTTATAAATACTTAAATAAGAAACAACGGAAAATAACATAAAAGATATGTAATCCGTGCCGCTTGGCACATACATCCGTCACACAATAAATAAAACACTACCAAGATCCGGAACCCCACAGTAACACAGACTAAAAGAGAAATACAACCGTGGCTCTATGTGTAAAGAGTATCTAACAACGAAATGAAGAAAAATGTCAACTAGTAATACTAGAATAGAAGGGAAGCCTCCGGATCCGCGGACGTAGCAGATCATACCTCGAAGTCTCCCAGAAAGCTGCGGAATCACCTAGTACGAGCCTGCTCTGATGTACCCGGATCTGCACAACAAAAGTGTGCAGAAGAGTAGCATGAGTACACCACGGCGGTACTCAGTAAGTGCCAAGCCTAACCTCGATGGAGTAGTGACGAGAAAGGTCAGGGCCCTACTGAGAAACAATAATAATATGATGATAACAAAATAAACAGTTTAACAGATAATAACAATAATTTCCGAAATAACAACATTACGATGATTACTACAACTGTCTACAATCAAGCTAACAACAAATAACCAACTCAAATAAACGAATCCGGGATCTGTGGGAATTGAACCCACAGTCCCATTCTCAGTACCTCTGGGTCTCCGGAATCGAACCCGCAGCCCATGTCTCAATAATATATCAATAACTCAGGATCTCCGGGAATCGAACCCGCAGTCCCTACCCATCAGTCAGGATCTCGGGAATCGAACCCGTAGTCCTCATTTCAATAATCTCAGGATCTCGGGAATCGAACCCGTAGTCAACATTTCAATAATCTCGGGATCTCGGGAATCGAACCCGTAGTCCACATTTCAATAATCTCGGGATCTCGGGAATCGAACCCGTAGTCCACATTTCAATAATCTCGGGATCTCGGGAATCGAACCCGTAGTCCACATTTCAATAATCTCAGGATCTCGGGAATCGAACCCGTAGTCCACATAACCACAGCAAGTAAAGGAATACACAGAGAGAAGTATAATATGCCTAATGATAACTTCGCCGATGAACAGCGCCATCGATTACCAAGAAAACTCAAGTAAGTCAATTAAGCAACTAGACATTTAGATTCTATCTAATCATGCTTTTCTAACTACTAACGGGTAGGAATATCGAATTTAACAGCTAAAAACAGGAATATCACTCATTGAACATTTTGAGTAAAGTATGTGTTCAACAACCGGCGCATGTACACGCCCGTCACCTCGCGTACAAGGCATTTAAAGTATCACAATAATATCCTAGGGGTGAAAGTCCCCCACACGAAGTTAGACAAGCCACTTACCTCAATTCCGGTACGAAAATCCGCTGAGTAATAACCCTCTTGCCACGAATGTCGGCCTCCACAAGTGTAGAACCTGATAAAAATCAATAGAATCACATCACAATAGGCCAATTGGGCATTACCCAATCAAATTAACTCAAAATTCACCAAAACCCACAAGTTGCCAAAACCCGACTTTCGGTACGCTTATCGAAAAATCACGACAATTATATATTCGGGTTCCTTATCTCAATACGAGTTCGTGCATATAAAATTTATCGAAATCGGACTCCGTTAGTCCATTCAAATCAAAGGTTTTCTAAAGGTTTTGGTCTAGGGTGAAAACTCCCATTAATTACCCCAAATTCCTCCATTTTCATGAAAAATTTGCATAATATTATCAACAACAATCATAATTGGAGTCCATAATTGATTACCTGAAGAAACCCCTTGAATCTCCCTTCAAAATCGCCCAAATCGCCCCTTAAGCCGAGCCCTCAAGTTTGGAAATGTTTCTGAAATTTCTAACTTCTGATATAATTAACTCTCTGCGATTTCCGCTTCTGCGGACAAAAATTCCGCTTCTGCGGATCCGCTTCCGCGACATTTTGTCGCTTTTGCGAAGCCTAGGCCTGGCTGGCCCATTCCGCTTCTGCGAGAAAAGGACCGCTTCCGCGCGTCCGCTTCCGCGATGCACAGTCGCTTCTGCGACTTCGCTTATGCGGACAAGCGTCCGCTCCTGCGGAGGGCCACCAAATAGTTCACTTCCGCTCCTGCGGAAGACTTTCCGCTCCCGCGTGACCGCCTCCACGATCCAAAATCCGCTCCTGCGACCCTCGCCCCTGCGGAGCAAATGTCGCTTCTGCGGACTCGCCTCTGCGGTCCAAGCTCCGCAGAAGCGAATACTACAGAAGGCTGCAAGTTTTTTTTTTAAGATTTTTGCCGTTTAATCACCCGAATTCATCCCGAGTCCCCCGGGACCCTATCCAAACACACCAACACATCCTAATACCTTATTCGAACTTGTTCCAATCCTCAAAACACGTCTAACAACATCAAAACCCATAATTCACATCGAATTCAAGCCTAAATTTCTTAAAACTTTCCGAATTGCACATTCGATCTAAAACCCGACCAAACGACGTCCGAATGACCTGAAAATTTGCGGACATATCCAAAATCACATAACGAAGCTACAGAAATTGTCGAAATTCCATTCCGACCCCCGGATCAAAATCTCACCTATCGTTCGGATTCGCCAAAATTTCAACCTTCGGCATTTCAAGCCCAATTGAGCTACGGACCTCCAAAATACATTCCAAACGCGCTCCCAACCCCGAAATCACCTAACGGAGCTAATGAAACCATCGGATTTCCGTTCCGAGATCGTCTTAATACTGTTCCGGCTACGGGCCATTTTCTAGCTTCAAAGCTCTTATTTAGGGACTAAGTGTCCCAAAATGCTCAAATTTTCCGAACCGACTCTCCCGGCAACCCACAATAGCAGAAATGAACTTAGGGGAACAGTTAAATTAGGGATTGGGGCGTAATTTTCTAAAACGACCGGTCGGGTCGTTACACGAACTCACAACCTCTCGGTTGTAAGTGGGGGTTGCTTACCATCAGAGCAACCCCTCTTGTCTTATCATGGAATAACAATGACTTATTATTTAAAAAAAAAACAAACGTTTACGACATATCCAATTTCTTAAAAGAGGAAAAACATGAATACACACATTACTTATCAATAATATAATGGGTCGTCCTTAAATAACGTCCTCTACATTCAAACAACAGTGATATATGAAGTTACTGCAACATGGCGACGTGAAATGCATAACACTTCCCTACAATCATACTTTTAAATCTATTCACAGTTGGAATATGCTCTCTCACATATTTTGAAAAATGGTCAGTCATAATTAGGGTTGTTGCAAATAGTTTATCGCTCACAATTTTGTTTTGTTTATAATATGCTATTATTATGTACACCTTTGTTACAAAATAGTGAAAACGGTATAAATTGTTAATATGTTGAATGCACTCAATCAAATTGACATTACAATTTCCTTATCTAATCATTTTGTTAAATACTTGAAACAAGTAGTTTATCAATTTGTTCGTTGTTCAACATTTATAATCATCTTATACCTGTCTAAATAACACAAACATTTCTATCGACCCTATGCCCGTGTATCGCACGGGTAGTGTTAAGGGTGGTCAACTGACCCTTTGCTGAAAAATAACACGGTATATATAGATAAAATATTATATTTTAGAAATATATAACATATATAGAACACACTTTATCAAAACAAAAAATTTTAGTTCTTTTAAATTTAAACAACCTTTTAAAATTACTAGCTTCGTTATTGCGTACACTAGTAGAAAGAAAAAAGGTAATAAAGTCTTTCACATTAATTTTAACGTAGAAGATTAGTGGCTACTTTGCTCGTTATTAAAGTAAATACTGCCCGCGCAATTTTTACTTACTCTATACTATCAAATGCATTCTCGCGCTTCGCCAAATTGATACCACCGTACTCCCCTCGCCGGCGAACTCCTCCACCGGCACTGTTGATCTCTTTGTCCGGTGAATTCTCGCGTCTGTAAGTTTCTCCTTTTTCCTCTATTATACTGCTCCCAGTTTTAGTTAGTTTTCTTGTTTGGTTTATTTCAGTTTGTAGTATTTCTTTTCCTTTGTAGAAGAATGTGGAAGTTGAAGGTTGGTGAAGGAGATAATCCATGGCTTCGGTCGCTGAACAATCACGTAGGACGCCAGGTCTGGGAGTTTGATTCGAACATCGGGTTTGAGGAAGACCTAGCTGAGATCGAGAAGTTTCGCGAAGAGTTTCGCAACAATCGGTTTGAGACAAAACACAGTTCTGATCTTCTTATGCGTTATCAGGTGGAGTGATGATCACTGAAATTTACCTTCTCGCAAATTTCTACCACATTTCTTGATCCTTGATGTTGTTCCTTATTATTATTCTTGTTATTGTTATTGTTACTGTTATTGTTGTTATTATTGTTATTGTTGTTGTTTCTCTCTGTGGAAACTGGAAAGATGCTTGGTGATTTGCTATGTACTTATGTCAGCTTCAAAGCTTAACTCTTATGTAGATTTGTACTTTGTGCTATATAGTTCTCTGCTACTTTTTGTGAATATTCCTCCTCTTTATTGAAGATTCTAAGATTTTTTTGTGTTACATATAAATCAGAGAGGATGTGAAATTCTTTGTTAGCGCTTTTACTTTACATCCTATGCTTTTCCAAGAGTTGTTTAGTCTATCAGAGATTTATATGTCAGTTGAAAAATGTAATGAACTTCTAGTGCTTTTTTATTTTTATTTTTTATTTATTATTATTTTGGAGAATTTTGGCCTTGGATGAGTTTATATGGAGTAACATGGTTAGTGAGGATTCATATAGCCGACTACAACTTGGTTCGGACTGAGGCATAGTAGTTGTTATTGTTGTATATTGGGATGAATTTGACAGACGTTTGTGATATCAGATTGTATATGTTTCTGTGGACACTTCGCCAAAATAATAATATAGCTATATGCGCCGGCAATATTAGTTTGATTGCTTCCAGAATTACTTAGAAGTACTGATTGTATGCTTCTATCAGCTCATAATCTTGTATCCTCTGTGTAACTTTCACATGGACAAGAATGGAATATGTGTTGGGATGTTTTAGAACCTAGTCTACAATTTGCTAGGTGACTTGGCACATGACACTCATTATTTCTTTTAGCAGCTGTTCTAGGTGAAAAAGATAGCAGCATTTGGTCCTTGTGAGTATCTCCCATACGAAGTAGTCATTATCACATTCTTCTTTGTTTTCTCTTCTGAATTTCAGTTTTCAAAGGAGAACCCCCCGGGTACAATTTTGCCCCAAGTCCAAGTTATTGACATTGGAGATGTAACCGAAGATAATGTAGCCACCACATTGAAAAGGGCTCTCAGTTTTTATTCTACTCTACAAGCTCATGATGGTCACTGGGCAGGAGATTATGGAGGGCCAATGTTTCTAATGCCTGGCCTGGTAATTGTTTTTCTTGCATTGGTTGGTTATAAAATCACATTCCTATTTATTTCATGGCTTGAAATTTGGCTGTAAACTTTTGCTATGTTGTAATGTACATTTCCTCTGTTAGTCTATGTTGTAATCAATGACGATCGATCTCATTATACAGACCAGATATAAGCACTTCGCTTTCTTTGTTTTTTATTTTGTTAATCTAATGGTATAGGTTATTGCATTATCTGTTACTGGGGCACTTAGTGCAGTGTTATCCGAAGAGCATAAACGAGAGATATGTCGTTATCTTTACAATCATCAGGCATGTACAACATTTTGAATTTATTTCTTATTATTTGTATTGCTCTGTTGTCAATTTTCTGAAGTTTACTTTCTTTTCTGTTTATTCTAAACTTTTCTTAACATCGTTAAATGGCAGAACAGTGATGGTGGGTGGGGTTTGCATATTGAAAGCCCCAGTACCATGTTTGGTTCTGTTCTGAGTTATGTTACTCTAAGGTTGCTCGGTGAAGGAGCTAATGGTGGAGAAGGGGCAATGGAGAAGGGACGCAAATGGATTTTGGACCATGGTAGTGCCACTGCGATAACCTCATGGGGGAAAATGTGGCTCTCAGTTCAGTAACTTTAACTTTTACAATTTATTTACTTCGGGCGTGCTTTGTTAGATGTGTGTCAGGTGATGCATTCTTGATAATTTTACATTTTCTTGCCCCACTGATTCATTAGGTGCTTGGAGTATTTGAGTGGTCTGGGAACAATCCACTTCCTCCAGAAATATGGCTTCTTCCCTATATCCTTCCATTTCATCCAGGTCAGTCTGCAGTTTCATTTGTTCATTATTTTCAATTTATGAATTTCAAATCCAATGTACTTATAAGAAGATCTCAAGTTCAGCGTAATAATTCGTGTATTGCGACTGATGAAAAAGCAGGTCTGATTTTATTGCTACATTTTTCTTTAAAATAAGTAACAAGCTCGTATCAACTGATCAGGTTGGCAAGCCACAATTCAAGTAAATAACCTTTCTCGCACCAAATGTAATTTCTATGGGTCTTAAAGTTTCAGTAAGCAACTTATTTTCCCATTAGGCTATTTATTGGCGGTCTATTCTCTTGTTTCCTGAAAATGCTAAGCAGTCAAACCAGCTGATTCATTTTAAGAAACAACTGTGTCCTGTCTTCTCTAAGAAAAGAAAACACTTATTTTGTTAAATCTTCCAGGAAGGATGTGGTGCCACTGCCGGATGGTTTATCTGCCAATGTCATACTTATATGGTAAAAGGTTTGTTGGACCAATCACACCAACAGTTTCATCTCTGAGAAAGGAGCTCTTCACAGTCCATTATCACGAAATAAACTGGAATAAAGCACGCAATGAATGTGCAAAGGTTAGTATGAATAGTAATTAATGCAATTGAAAGACGCATATTTTCTGTGTCTAGTCTAGGGACAATCATGAGAAGAGCTAGAAGTATCCTGCTATATCAATTATTATCTCATTTATCTATCTGTGAAGAAATGGACCTTGATCCTAACTGAACCCAATAAGCTACTTTTTTACTGTTCTTTTCCTTGATCCTAACTGTATAATAAGCAGCCGATGTAAAACCATGTGGATTGCAACTTTTTTACTGTTCTTTTCCTTATAGCTTTCATTTTGTTTTAATGAGCAGGAAGACCTCTACTACCCTCATCCTCTAGTTCAGGATATCCTTTGGGCCTCTCTTGACAAGCTTGTGGAGCCGATTTTTATGCATTGGCCTGGGAAAATATTGAGAGAAAAATCTCTCTGCACTGTAATGGACCACATACATTATGAAGATGAAAGTACTCGCTACATATGCATAGGGCCTGTGAACAAGGTACTAATGCTAAACTTCTTTTGTTGATACATTAAAGTAATCTCTATCAAAACCCTGTCTCGTAAGGTACACGACCTGTGGAAGAATTGTGGGAATTTGTCGATGTTTCTTCCTGGTCCAGAGCATTTGTTTTTAATTGTTTTCACCTTCAAATCTTAGACTAATCTTTTTGCTACTTCTTTCATACTTATGTTTGGGAAGTTTCTTCAACTGTCTAAGTTGCTCGGCCTCTTCACTTTGAGAGCCGTACCCGTGTCGGACACGATGTGGGCGTGGGTGTGGGTGTGAGATCGGTATCGGAACTGGTCAACTGATTTCGGGTACAATACATCAACAATGACAAACACTGTAGAAGCCCACAAGTGGAGTTTAGAGGTCAACCAATTTTGGGTACTTTGACAAATTCGACGTAGAAATTTGGGACAAATACCATGATATCTGAAATAAAAACAAAAGCTAAGGTGAATTGAAGAAAAAGTGGAATACCATGTATGTAGAAATCTCTAAGTTAGTCATTTTTCTTTTGTCTCTTTATCGGGTTCTCCTTTTGATCAATATTTTCTACGTCTCAGAATACCTTATAAGTTTTTCTCATAGTGTCTCATAATTGAGACATATTTTTATAACTCCATTTTTAGATATTTTCAATATTTTAAAAGAATCTCCGCATCCGTATCTATGCCTGGATAAGTACTTCCTGAATCTTAAAATTTAGATCATGAAGGATCCTACCTCTAGATCCACACCCATATCATACACCCGAACTTGAATCCGAGCAACTTAGTCAATTGTTCCTCAATGAGCTACAAACTAATCGTCAGTTTGTCAAATATATTGATGTAGGTCCATATAACATTGAATTTTACTTCTTAAATTCTAGTCTAATTTTACCTTTATCTTTTAGTTAGAAATAAAGTAGAGATTAGATTTTATGTATTACATCCTCTGTCTCAATTTTTATGGTGGTGTTTGACTAAATGGAGAAAGAAAAAAAAAAATACTTTTGAAAAATGTGGAAACATGCCATGACATAGGCCTGAAATTATGTGGCTATAAAAGCATGCCATAAAGGGTAAAAAGGAAATATACGTTAAATTGTTTCCAGATATAGACACGTGTCATTCTTTTTAGAATATACTAATAAGGAAAGATTGTCACGTAAGATGGGATAAAGGAAGTTGTTAGATATTATCTTATCTTTAATCAAAGATAAGTTTTATCATCTTATCTTACTTAGAGTAAAGTCCGAGTAGTTTTAAGAGTTCTAACTTGTTTAGAATCCATCAGTGTATAAATAGGATTTTGATGTAGGAGATGAGTTTGATGAGCTGAGTAATACATTATTAATTGATTTTTCAATCTTATTTTTCTTTTTCCTTGTCCTATTTCTCTCTATGTTCTCTCCCTTCTCCCTTGATCCTTCTAGACTTGCATCAACTTGGTATTAGAGTTTAGGTTTTGATTCATCACAGGCTGTTGCAATCATTTGCACCATGTACGTAATAGAACACCCATCATCCTATCCTCTGCAATGTTTCCCATACTTCAACATTCAATGGACCTTCTTTTTCAAATCTTTATTGAATTTTGGAGATGTTTATTAGGTTTTGCAAGACGCCATTACAAGTGGATTTTGCTTACTCTAATTGGTGGTTTGAAGCGAAAGTATATTCAATAAAAGGATCATTGCTTCATGCTGCATGAATTCGATTAGTGTGAATTTTATTCCATAAATCTGGAACTTTTGGAGTTTGACCTGCTTTTGCACTCATCATTGTCATGTTATTTCCTAACTGTGGGAAAAGGATGTAGTTCTATAAGGCATTGCATTATTATCATCTCTAGTTTCAATTTTACCTTTTTTTTTTGGAATAGCATAGACCATCCTATTTCGTTTAATTGGATAAGGTTTTATCTTTAGTTAGAGACAATATTTTATTGTCTAATTCTAAGTAAGATTTTGTCTAGTCTTATGTTAAAGATAGGGTTATAATAGTTTTAAGATTCATAACTTGTTCAGAACTCATTTTATTATTAATAGGAATCTGGAGTGCTTTGTTTGGTATTCACTTGATGTATAACACTTTATGAATTGATTTATCTTTCTCTCTCTATTTTTCTACCATTATCCCTTCTTCATTCTGGTGCTACATCATATATTCTTCCCTTTTTATGGTAAACTGATCCATCATGTGCAGGTCTTAAATATGCTTTGTTGCTGGGCGGAAGATCCTAATTCGGAAGCTTTCAAATTACATATTCCACGATTATATGATTATCTATGGATTGCTGAAGATGGCATGAAAATGCAGGTCTAGAAATATCACTTGATAATATTCATTAGTCCTTTAGTAATTAGTTCTACTTTGTTTTTCTCACGAAAGTAAGACTGTTTAACTTTATAGATTATTAAATTGGCAGAGTTTCTCAAGTTCCCCACTCTAGTTGCTATGATATTAATTGTTAACATTATTTTCCTTATTTAGAGTAGTCTAAAGATGATATGATGCCATATTGCAGGGATATAATGGAAGTCAATCATGGGATACTTCTTTTGCTATTCAAGCAATCATTTCGACAAACCTTGGTGAAGACTATGGTCCAACTTTGAGAAAAGCACACACGTACATGAAAGACACGCAGGTAATACCTCTGCTCTTTAATATATATGTGGCGTTTTGTCCTTGTTTATCTTGATTTTCATCTCTGGCATGCTAAATTCTTATTTTTTTATAAAGGTGTTAGATGATTGCCCAGGCAATCTTGATTTCTGGTATCGTCATATTTCAAAAGGTGCTTGGCCTTTCTCTACTGCAGATCATGGTTGGCCTATTTCAGATTGTACAGCGGAGGGGCTTAAAGTAGGCATTTTTTTTAAAACCTTCATTTGTTGAGACATTTTCATTTGTAGTGATCTCGTTGTGCCATGTCTATCAGGCATGTCTTCAACTCTCAAAACTACCAGTGGAGATTGTTGGTGAACCATTGGAGGCAAAGCGTTTGTATGATGCTGTAAATGTTATGCTATCATTACAGGTAAAAGCATTTTCTTTTTGTAATTGAAAAATATGGTTTTTTACCTCATTAGATCCGCCTTTTGATGATTTCTTGCAACTGGATTCTTGATAGTTACATACCCTACATATGGTTATTGTAATTATCTTGAAACTGCACATTGCTTTGAATTATTGATGAAGCCTTTTCTAGGATGTATTATGCAGAATCCTGACGGTGGCATAGCGACGTATGAACTGTCAAGGTCATATCCATGGTTGGAGGTATTCAGTTTGGCAAATAACATTAGTTCCATATCAATGTTTTTTTAGCTTTTACAGCAAGGAGCCCGCTGATATCAATAATCTACTTATCTTGTAATAGCTGTTCACTTATGTAACCCAATCGCACCAACCTGAGTTTTGGATTTCTATGCACTAATTTGCCTTTTTATAGCATTTGAAGTATCAAATAATGTTCCCGTTTCACCAAATTTTACATTTTCCTTATATGCCATCCGCCAGTTCTATGACCTAAAACAAGTAGTTGCTCGTGATCTCTACATTTTTATCAGCTATCACAATTCTCCAGGACAACAGGATGGTTATCTCCTCTAAGTTTAGGGTTTGCAGATATGTTAGAACAATATACTGGCTGATGAGTCCAACAGTTTCTGACTACCTGGTTGTATAAGTGCTAGGCACTTGAACGCCTAGAAGTGCAGATACCCAGGGCTGTTGTGGCAACTGGATTATCACGTCTTAGCAAAATGAAAATGTTAGTATAGGACTCTAGGTGTCTGAAGTCCAAACAGGGCACGAGAAAAGTTGGTTTTGTAAAAAGTTCTTTGATGTCATTAAATCCCCCGATTCATTTTGATATAGTAGTTGTTTTTGTTAGTTGATCATTTTTCAAATGTTTAATAGGAGGCAAATTGTGATACTGCCTTTTTTGAGGGTTTGATAGTCATCTTAGAAGCTAGTACATTGTTCTCCTTTTTGAAGTGGTTTCCTGCTTTAAGATGGAAAACGGGGGATTCTCCACTCTTTTTCGCCTTTGGAAAAGCTGAGAGCCTTGACAAACTTTTGCATGAAAGATTTCATTACACATCTGTTTTATGTTTATGCCCCTGTTAGTCTCTAAAGTTACTTCTACGACTTCAACATCTACTCTACTCGTGAACTACACTGGTGAAAACCTAGGGTATTTGCTTATGCTGCATGCCTGTTTAATCATTTACACTTGTCTGATATAGTTGGGGCCTAGCCATTTACATATCACAAGCATTTTACTGTAATACATTTTAAAATTTTATTTATAAAGAATACTAGTTGTGTTATGTAACACGACAATGCATATGCTAGGAGGGAATACTGTACCAGCATATTATGTTGGATTCAGAACCTTTTACCATCTCTTCTGTTTCACTCATTTTCGGCATTTCTTTTCTTTCCTTTTTTTTTTCTCTTTGTTAATTCCTAGAGTATTTCTCACTTATTTCATAGATTTCTCCCGAGATTGTTTGGAGGGTCTCCTTAGGGAGATATTTATCTCCTTGATTAACTCAGGTAAGGGCTGAAGATTGAGTTCATGCCTTCCGTGTAATTCTGTTTGGGCTTTTCAGAGAAGAGGCAATTGGATTCCTTCATTTATTCTTTTATTCTAATGGGAGGAAAAAGACTTTCATGCTTTATGGTTTGAATTCAATGGAATCCTTGCTCCTAGCTTATATTCGCATAGCCCACTCATGAGTAAAACATCCAACTCCCTATAACACATGCAACTGAGTGCAAACGCAATTGCTAAATTTTTTAGATATAGATGTATTGACTAATTAACTATACAATCGAAAGGATTCTCATGGAAAATATAAAATAGAATAAAGTTAATTAAATGCAAGAGAAAACATGAGTTCTCGGCAAAGGAACTGCTCTCTTCTCATTACTGATAATATAGATAAGACACTACTTACATGTTTTGTCATTCTTCTGCTTCTTAGACTTCTATTATGCAAGTTCATTGTTAATGTCGAATCATGTTTCCCTCCTTCAGATAGTCAACCCCGCTGAGACTTTCGGTGATATTGTTATTGATTATCCGTAAGGCATCTGCACCTGTACCTTGTTTCATCTATCAGACTACTTGAGGTGTGTGCAAAAAGGTCTGGAACTTAAGATTAGCCAAAATTATTTGCAGTTATGTAGAGTGTACCTCAGCTGTAATTCAAGCTTTAGCAGCATTTAAGAAATTATACCCCGGGTATCGGAAAGAAGAAGTGGACCATTGTATAAGAAAAGGTGCCTCATTCATTGAAAAGATACAAGCCGCAGATGGCTCCTGGTTAGTTCTTGTTTCCAGTTATAGCCTGTTTCTTGTTTACTGTTCTTTTTTCCCTCTTTGGCTAGTAAAACCATTAGAATTCACTTAATCTCTGAGGTTTCTGGTTAGGTACGGATCTTGGGGAGTTTGCTTTACGTACGGCACATGGTTTGGGGTGAAGGGCCTGCTAGCTGCTGGGAGGAGCTTCAACAATTCTTCTAGCATCCGCAAGGCCTGTGATTTTCTGTTGTCCAAACAAGTATTGTCTGGTGGCTGGGGAGAGAGTTATTTGTCTTGTCAGAATAAGGTAAATGCCATTTCATACCTTGTCAGTTCATGTAAGAGCTATCATGGTTCTCTGCGTACCTTGTAATCTTGCTATGCATGGTATAAAGCACTAACTTCATGTAAATGTTTAACATCAAAACATGTATACATACTATACAGATGTTCTCTACTAATAAAGCAATGAATCTTTAGTAACCATACTAGAATGGTTACGTTCTTCAAACTTGCTTCTAGGTTTTTAGTACCTTACATTTTTCAGCTGGATAAAATGAGGAGAAAATGAGATATGAAGTCCTTAATATCAACCATATATGAATAGGAAAAAAAACTCTTTGATTTAGAACTTGTCTGTTAGAGGTATCATTGAAATCATTAATGAACCACTGAGTTACAAGTATAATTAACTAGTTTGGTAATGCAGTTCAATAGAAAAATGTTACAGTCAATTCGATAACTATGTCCGCAGCTATTAACTGCTGTATTCCCGCTCAAGTGCTGGCCATAACTCTAACTTATTTGCAATTACTGGAATTATTTGCCTCTCAGTTCTAGAAACTAATTTTCAAAATTTTTGTCTTTTGTTTTCACTTTTTTACTTTTATAGGTGTATACAAATCTTGAGGACAACAGATCTCACATTGTTAATACAGCATGGGCTATGCTGGCTCTTATTGAAGCTGGACAGGTATGACTAGTTTCCACCTCAAACATGGCTCATTCCAACTGCTGTATTCGTAAGTTGGCTATACGTTGACTGCTGTATTGTTAGCCAACTGATGTATTGTTAGCCAACTTATAATGCTCCCTATTGATCGAGTTTGCTATCACCAAATAAAATGCTCTAGCAAAGTTGGCTAAGAAAGACGCAAAGCTACCAGTTACGGCGGCCAAACTGCAGCTTTTGGTCGTTTGTATGAGGAGGGCTGAGGTGGAGATAAGAGGTTGTTTAGGTTAGCCAAGGCGCGAGAAAAGAAGACGCGTGACTTGGACCAAGTGAAGTGCATCAAGGACGAAGAAGGTAGAGTTTTGTTGGATGTGGGGCTTATCCGTCAGAGATGGCAGACCTACTTCAATAGTCTCTTGAACAAGGAGGGGGACAGGAGCATTATACTAGGTGATTTGGAACTCTCCTGGAGTCGTTATGACTTTGGGTATTGTAGGCAGTTGAGAGTTGATGAAGTTGAGGGGGCTATGCGTAAGATGAGAAGGGGCAAAGCGACCGGGCTGGATAAATCCCGATGGAACTTTGGAGGAGTACGGGAAAGACATGTTTGGAGTGGCTTACTAGGTTGTTTAATGTCATTTTTAGAACAAAGAAGATGCCCGAAGAGTAGAGGTGGAGCACGATGGTTCCTGTGTGCAAGAACAAGGGTGATATCCAAAATTGCAATAACTGTCGGGGTATCAAGCTACTTAGCCTTACTATGAAAGTTTGGGAGAGAGTGGTAGAGCTAAGGGTGAGGAGAAGTGTGTCTATTTCCGAGACACATTTCTGGTTTATGCCGGGGCGTTCGACTACAGAAGCCATCCACTTTGTTAGGAGATTGATGGAGCAGTATAGGGAGAGAAAGGAGGACTTGCATATGGTGTTCATCGACTTAGAAAATGCGTACGATAGATGTTTGGAGGCTAGAGGTGTACCTGTTGCCTATGTTAGGTTGATTAAGGACATGTATAATGGAGCAAAGACCCAAGTGAGGATGGTAGGTGGGGACTCATACCATTTTACGGTTATGATGGGGTTACATCAGGGGTCGGAATTCAGCCCTTTTTTATTTGCTCTAGCAATGGACGTACTGACGCACCATATCCAAGGGGAGGTGCTGTGGTGCATGCTATTTGCAGATCATATTATATTGATTGACGAGACGCGAGATTGTGTGAAAGCGCAATTAAAGGTACAGAGGTACACTTTGGAGTCTAAAGGTTTCAGGTTGAGCAGGAGCACGACAAAATACTTGGGAGTGTAAGTTCAGTGGCGAGACTCAAGGAGGGGAATGAGAGGTGAGGCTGGACTCGCAGGTCATCCCTAGGAGAGGAAGTTTTAAGTACCTTGGGTCTATTATTCAGGGGATGGAAAAATTGATGAAGATATCACGCATCGTATTGGGGCGGGATGAATGAAATGTAAACTCGCTTCTAGTGTTTTGTGTGATAAGAATGTGCCACCGAAGCTTAAAGTTATGTTCTACAGAGTGGTGGTCAGACCAACGATGTTGTATGGGGCTGATTGTTGACTAGTCAAGATCGCTCATGTCCAGAAGATGAAGGTAGCAGAGATGAGGATGTTGAGATGGATATGCGGACACACTAGGTTAGATAGGATAAAAGATGAGGTTATTCGCGATGAGGTGGGTGTGGCCCCTATTGAGGACAAAATGGGGGAAGCGCGGCTTAGGTGGTTTGGTCATGTGAGGAGGAGGAACACAGATGCCCCGATAAGGAAGTGTGAGAGGTTGACATTGGAGGGCCTACGAAGAGGTAGAGGTAGGCTAAAGAAGAGGTGGGGAGAAGTGATTAGGCAAGACATGGTGCAACTTCAGTCCTTGATAGGAAGGTATGGAGGTGGAGGATTAGGGTAGTAGAGTAGGTAGTCTAGGGTGTTCATAACAATAGTATTGGCACGCAGTCTTACTTTCTATTGGTATTAGGTTTATGACTAACCCGTTGTTTTCTTTCATTGTTGATCACCTTACTATCTTGTTTTTATTCTGCTTTCATATGGTTTTTTGGTACTGTCCTTGCTTGTCTATATTTTCATTAATGTGGTACTTATGCTTTCTTGAGCCGATGGTCTATTGGAAACAACCTTATCCTCATAAGGTAGGGGTAAGGTTAAGGTTTGCCTACACACTACATTTCCCAGACCCCACGGTGGGATAATACTGGGTATATTATTGTTGTTGTTGTTGGTTCAAAATGTTATGATTTACTGAGATGACATCCAAACGGAAAGCTTTTGGCATTCTGTGATCAGTGGTTGAAGTAACACACTAATACCTGCCATTCCTAAACTGAGATGTTGGTTGCAAGAAATAATCACAGAGATGGAGGCTCCTCAACTTGTACCAAATTGTCACTTATAAAAGTTAAAAAATGATAAAAAAGAGTCTAGCTAAGTTATGTGTCTTCAGGCCTAAAGTGATGCTCTTCTACATTTTGGCTATCAACTTCTTGACGTGTAAACACTCGTCGCTGCTTTACTTTGTGCTTTGTATAAAATCAATGAAATCTTCTGCTTTCTGATCACCAGTAAAGTGTTAGCTTTCCTTTCTGCAGGGCAAGAGAGATCCGGCCCCATTACACCGTGCAGCGAAAGTATTGATAAATTCTCAGCTTGAAAATGGAGATTTTCCTCAGCAGGTAATTCTGTGGCCACTAAGATTTGTAGGTCGGAACATATATATATTTAGAATGCTAACCATTATAAGAAATTAGCCCAGTTTGTTAGGATCAAAAGTATCAGTCATCCAAGTTCTTCCATACAATTTTCAATTGGTCGAAAATCTCGAGTTACATCCTGAAATAATTGACAGGCTAAACTTGAACGACGAGATCCATTCTAAAATTTAAAATGGTAGTTATAAAGCAGGTGACAACTTGACTTTTGAAAGGGGTGACGTATTGGAGAGGTTGGTCCTTTTTATATTTTTCTTGTAACCTTTGAATCCTGATAGAAGTGTTCCTCCTCGAATAAATAATGGGAGTTGCAGATGATTCACAAGTTTAGATGGTTGTTGTGATTTTTCGTGGAACTTTTCGCTTCTCGAGAGTCAATTTGACAAATGTTTGAAGCTAAACCGGACTGGATCAACTCAAAAATTTTAAAAAATAAAATCTGAATAATCAAAAACTATATGAGAAGTACTATAAAGTGCAATTCTTCTCATGTTAATTTGATAAAAAAATACATTTTAAAATATTGGTCGAAATTCGCATAGTTTGAATCTCGAGTAGCAGAAAGTGCCACATAAATTGGGGCAGAGGGAGTACTTTATTTCATTCTTTCATTGTGTTCCTAATTAATCTCAAAGATAAGCCTTCAGCCATAAGCCTAATTGTTGACTTAGACTTCAAATATAATGCCTGAATTAATCTCAGTCACTATAAATTTAAGTTTACTGGAGCACCAGAAACTGATTGGATAAAGTCTTCTATTTGTATTTATGAACTAACAACTTCCTCTAGAAGGGCATGCACGAATCTTAAATATAGCAAAAATCAGTTCTTTCATCATGTATCGAACTGTAATCATAAGATTTTCCAGGAGATAATCGGGGTCTTCAACAAGAATTGCATGATTTCATATTCGGCATATCGGAACATCTTCCCAATTTGGGCTCTAGGAGAATATCGATCTCATGTACTTAAAGCTCAATGAGTGGCAGTTCTAGATGTACTATCGATCTCAGGTACTTAAAGCTCAATTACTGATTATCTATCTTAATTCCCATCCTGCCCTCAATACATGCCCTGAAGTTGTAAGTGAGCCATTTCACAGCTTTTGCTTTTCTCTATGAAGCTGAAATGAGTTTTCTGGTTGAGCGTTGTTTGGCTATGAACAATCTGTGAAATTGAACAAGCAGTAGGCACTTCTTATTGAAGGCCTTGTGGCCTTGAATCGACAACAGGAAATCTTCTGTTTATTCTTTTGGTTTTAGTTTTAAATATTTATATATTTGGTTATTACATCAGTTATACATATTAGAAGAAATTGTTTAAGGGGTTGATTCTTCCATTTCTGTTGTTCTGCACTCCACTAAGGAGGGTGTGTTTGGTACGAAGGAAAATATTTTCTGGAAAATGTTTTCCAATTTTCCCATGTTTGGTTGACTTAAATGTTTTAGAAAACATTTTCCTTATCAATTCATTTTCCTCCAATTGGAGGAAAATGTTTTCCTTATCAAAAGAAGGGAAAACATTTTCCAAAGCTCCTTCTCAATCATTCTCACCCTCACCAACCCACCCCACCCCTCTCCAAAAAACAGTTTTTTTTTTAGAAAAATTTTAGTTTTTTTCCGTTACCATCCACCCTACTACCCCTCCACCCCACTTCGCAAAAAAAAATTTCTTTACCTTAATTTTTTTTCTATAATTTTAAATTTCTATTTTCTTATTTTTCTGCACCCCCCCCCCCCCCCCCCCCCCCCCGCACAAAAAAAAATTACTTTTTTTTTGTAATTTAAATTTTTCCCCCGAAAAAATTTTAAAATATATTTTTCAGTTTTTAATTTTATTATTTATCATTTAAAGGCTCAATATTTTACAAGTTCCAAAATTATGAGTTCGGAAGTTTACGGGTTTAGAAATTATAAATTTACCGATTCGAAAATACGCGATTTTTGCGTTAAAAAGTAAAGCATCACATTAGTTCCTTTAGATTGTGTCAATATTTAGAGACTTCGGGAAGGGGAGGGGTGTGGGAGGGGGAGGGATAGGAGAGTTGCAAAAAAAATATTTTTCTAAAAAAAATTATTTTTTACTCTCTAACCAAACATAGAAAATATTTTCCGGAAAATGTTTTCCACTTACCAACCAAATAAGAGAAAATAAGTGATAAATCCACTCATTTTCCATGAAAACATTTTCTAGGAAAACATTTTTCATGGAAAACATTTTCCTTAATGCCAAACACACCCTAAAACTTAAACTTCAAATTATGCTTTGAAGTGTTGGCCCTTCTATGTTTCTGTTTCCACGCAAGTTGTGTTTATGATAAACACAAACTCAGTGTAAGAAGTTTAGTCTATGTATACAGATCAAGCCATGTTTATATATATATATATATATATATATATATATATATATATATATATATAAAATTTACGTTAGTGCCCATAATAACTAAATTCATAAATTATGGTCAATAGATAATACGAACTGCTACATAAATAAGCCAATGTTTTAAAGCGAGAGTATTACTAACTTATCGAAGTATTATTGTAGTAACTTGCGTCTTATAGAGGCTTGAATTGAAAATCTGAATTAATCATTCCACTTTGATCGTCTATGTACATTGTTTCTCGTCAAATACACATGTAACGTAGAAACTAGAAACTGAAACGAGTTTGATCGTTATGGTCTTAAAAGTTGATTACCACCTTGCTCAATATGTTTGCTGGGGGTTGGGGGTTTTTTTTTTGGGGGGGGGGGGTGTTCTGCAAGTTGCGCACTAGGGCCTTTAGTTTTTCCCGGTTAAACCGATAGTTAATGCTTCTAAAATAAACTATCGTGTTATAATTCAAATTTCAAAGTTAATTAACCTGTAAACAAAACAATTCATGATTAGATTACAAAATTTGATGGAAGTTGTGTACTAAATGCCCGTTTGGGCATAAAATTTGATCGAAGATTTTTCCAAAAAAAAATTCACTTGTTTGTTGAAATCATCGTTTGTTCATAAAAATTTTAATTTTTAGAATTTTTGAAAATTTGAAAAATTACAAAAAAGTTATTTTCCAAAATTTTCTTCCAAATTATCACAAAACTTCAAAAATAACCAAAATTGAAAGTTATGTCCAAACACAACTCTAAATTTTAAATACTATTTTTACTTGAAATTTTTTTTCACCTATCTTTTCGAATTTTACAATTCTTATGTCCAATTGTCTACTTAGGTCCCTTCTTGGGAAAAAAAGAAAATGAAAGAAAGAACAAAAATATTCTTAAAAAAACATAGAATCATGCACGAGAAGAGGAGAAAAAGACTACCAGTCTTTATCTCACTCAAGAATGGCACGATATTGATCTGCGGGCAAGCTTGTTTCGATCTTAGATGTGGGCGCCTCGTAGAGGTTGTTGAGATAGTTAATTATGTGAATATGACTACATACTTGTAAAGTGACTAGTTAGCTAATTTGTTATTAGATAGACTATTTTGTTAATTCTTTTAGTTAGGATATTCTTGTATATATATACTGATATTAAGTTTGTAAGAAGAGGTTGGTTGACCTATTCTAGATCCTTCTCTTTTCTCTCTCTTCTCTCTTTTCTCCATGCGAGCTCTGCATCTCACCTATGTCCACTGCAGCTCACCTTGAGTTCGAATGAGGTGAGCATCTGATCTTTCATATGGTATCAGGGCTCGGCCATCCCTCTACGATTGTCTCTCTTGTTTGATTACTCTCCTCAATTCATCGTTACTTCGTTTTTACCCTAATTTTGTTCGACCTCTAAAATCTATTTCGATTTTTTCCTAGTTTGAGTGCCTATTCTTCCAATAGTGAATACTATCATTTCCAGCTTTAATTTCTCATGGCTGTGGACGATTTGAGCGAGCTTGATATTACAACAGTGAATGTAGGAATTCAAGGAAATTCTGGAATCGATACTAGCGATCCTTTGTATCTACACTCATTGGACAACCCTGGTGCGATGCTTGTATCAACTCCTTTCAGCAGAGTTGGATATTGATCATGGAGGCGCAGTGTATTGCGAACACTCTCAGTCAAAAATAAGTTAGGGTTCATAAATGGTGAGTGTAAACGCCCAGATCCTCACTCGCCCAAATTTCGCCAGTGGGAGCGGTGCGATAATATGGTAACCTCCTAGATTCTCAATTCTCCCTCGAAAGAAATCGCGGACAGTATTGAATAAGCGAATGATGCCGTGGAGCTATGGATTGAATTAGAGGATCGATACGAGCAAACAAATGGAGCCAGACTGTATCAAATTCAGAAGGAAATCAATGATACGTTCCAGGGGTGACATCACTAATTATTACACTAAACTGAAAAAGATTTGGGAGGTATTGAGTACTTTGAGCAAGAGATCTCAATGAAGCTGCAATTGCACTTGTGGTGCCAAGGAAAGCATTTACAAAGCCAAACAAGATAGGCGACTAATTCAGTTCCTTATGGGCTTGAATGAGACATACACTGTGATTCGAGGAAGCACCTTAATGATGAACCCATTACCTAATTTAGATCAAGCCTTCTCTTTGCTGATACAAGACGAGAAACAGAGAGAAATCAAGCCAATCACCCAATTGTTCATCGAGTCCACATCACTAACTGTCATCAACTCTAAGTCAAATGTCTATAGGACCAGATACTCACCCAACAATGGTAATTACAATGGCTATGGTAGGGGAAGACCTATGTGTGACTACTGCAAAAAGCCCGGTCACACCAAAGATAAGTGTTACAAATTGCATGGCTATCCTGATAACTATGGTCACCCACGCAATCAGAATCATAACCCTAACCAAAGCTTCAATCAGAGTCAAGGTTTCAATCGAGGTCAGAATTTCAACAGAGGAAAAAGGGTAGTAGCAAATGTCCACAATGACACATCTTGCAATAAGGTAGAGGAAACCACTATTTTGGGTGAAGATCAAAACGTCAGCTTGTCAAAGGAACAATATGAACAGATCATGATCCTGTTGCAACACCTCCAAGCTGGGAATGGAGCAGAACATATGAATGCTAAAAATTCCACTAATGGAGCTGTGAACTTTGCAGGTATAGTGGTCTGCACTTCCTCTATTGTTTTTTGGTAGATTGTCCTGTAAGTGTTTCAAAAACAAGGCTGATTCTGGGATATTAGACTCAAGAGCCTCAAATCATATGACCTTTAATAAATCCCTCCTTACCAACATTATGACATTACCTTACCCTCTTCTAGTTGTCCTTCCAAATGGCTATAAAGTAAAAGTAGCAGAAATTGGTAGTGCAAAGCTTGTGCCTGACATCATCTTGCATAGAGTAATATTTACACCCTTTTTTAAATTTAATCTGATTTCCATTCATTGTCTAGCCAGTTTTAATCCCAAAAGTATAGTGGCCTTTACTGATCATCTTTGCATTCTACAAGTCCTTTCAATGAAGAGGCCTCTGGAGATTTGTAAAGCTTATGATGTTCTGTACTTTCTCTGTCCAAAGTGTCTGAGGATCATGTTGTCACGACTCGGATTGCCCACCATCGGGATCGTGATGGCGCTTACTCGTGGTAGCTAGGCAAGCCAATTTACTTACCGTTTTCATTAGTAAAACCATTCTATTGTCAATTTATAACATCAGTAATAATAACAACAATAACTGCAGAAGTCTAATTTTATAAGTCTAAAATAAATACGAAATGCTCAACAATATCCTCTACCTAAGATTTGGTGTCACATACTCACGAACCACTAAGGGTAAACTACGTAAAAAAGAAATATAACAGCTGCCTGTCTCGAAACAATGAGGCAACAGTAAAAATGAAAACATAAGAAGAGATGTCGGGCCTGCGGACGCCTGCAAGTCTACCTCAGTCCCGTGATAATAAAAATCCTGCTCCCGAACTATTGTTGCTGCTGCTGCTCAAAACCTGGACTTGTGCAAAAATGCACAGAAGTGTAGTATCAGCACAACCGACCACATGTGATGGTAAGTGTCTAGCCTAACCCCGGCAAAGTAGTGACGAGGCTAGACTAGACACCACTTAAACCTGTGCAGCAATTAACAACATGGGAGGGGGGAACATGCTATGGGAAAATACAATTAGCAATAATCCAGAGTAACAACCAAACAGCTTAAAATCCACAATGAAACAATAAACCAATATTCAGACATAAACACAGGATATCTCCAACTGTTGCGGTCAACTCGCTCCATAATTACCATTGTTGCTGCGTGCAACCCGCTCCACAATACTATTGTTGCGGCGTGCAACCCGATCCACATTATTTATCATTTAACATTTATCATTGTTACGATGCACAACCCGCCCCCTCAATATCATTTGTTGTGGTGTGCAACATGTTCCTCTATATCATTTAACAGTCTGAGTCCCCAAGCAATAGTCACAATGAAGGGACACACAACAAACAAATACAATGCAACCATCCCGGCGAAGGAATACAGTTAACAATTCAATCATCCCAGCAAGGGAATACAGTTAACAATTCAATCATCCCGGCAAGGAAGAATACAATAAGTACTTACGTCCCGGCAAGGGAATAATCAACAACGTTTCCTTTTCCTTACTTCCCTTATCTTATAATTCACTTTACTATTCTGAGCCAACGCTCTAAAGAATTTAGTAATCATTTACTGTTCACGTGTTATTCATAGTATATAGACATCCTCCAATAACATGGAATTCACGGCTAGCTCGTGATAATCATATTATAAGGACTCATAGTCATGTTAGACACCAATGTATAGATACTCGTCTCCATGCCTATACATCGTACTCGATCATATAGCAATTAGCAACAAGACTCAACTCCTATTCCCTCAAGCTAGGGTTAGACCAAACACTTACCTCAAAGTCTTGAAATCCACTTAATCCTCAACTATCGCTTTACCTCGCGATTCACCTCCAATTCGCTCGAATTATAATCATAAATTGTTCAATTACTTTAATAAGCACTATATGAATTAGTTTGAATGCATAAAAATTGTTTTTCCAAGTTTTACTCAAAAATTCCCAAAATTCCCCTGGCCCACGTGGTCAAAACTCGAGGTTCGAACCAAAATTCGGTTACCCAGTCCTTCAGGAGTTCAAATATATAATTTATTTTGAAATCGGACCTCAAATCGAGGTCCAACTCCCCAATTTATAGAAAACCTAGGTTCTACCCAAAAACCCCAATTTCACCCATGAAAATCCTCGATTTCAAGTGGAAAACATGTTTAATGATGTTAAAAGTTGAAAGAATTGAGTAAATATCGACTTACACGTGATTTGGGATGAAGTTTTGCTCTTGAAAAATCGCATATGGGGTTTGAGTTTTGAAAGAATGGTGAAAAATGGTGAAAATTCGCCTAAGTATAAAATTTGCTAGGCCTCGATTATGGAAAATGCGAACCTAAGTTCGCATTTGCGAAAATCTCAGACTTAGGAATTGCGAGACTATTTTTCGCATTTGCGAACTCAAGTTGCCAGGGGACCCTTCGCATTTGCGAACTGGGTCTCGTATTTGCGATCCAAGGTCCATTGCATTTGCAAAGCTTGGTCTACCTGGGCTGGTTTTGCATTTGCGAACCAGCCTTCACATTTGCGAACCCATGCTTCTCATGTGGTCTACCTGGGCTGGTTTCTCATGTGGTCGCACTTGCGGACCACTAGGCGCAGGTGCGATGGTTGCATGTGTAGAAATGATGGCGCATAATCGAGATGACTGGGAACTGGGGTTTTTGCATCTGCGATGTCACTCCCGCAGATGCGGCTCCGCAAATGTGAGTGTTTATGCGCTCGTGTGAGTTGGAGCTGGATTGGAAGGTTTCGTAGATGCGGAGTTTTTGTCGCAAAAGCGATTATGCAGGTGCGCAGCAGGTTCACAGAAGTGATACCGCAGATGCGGTATCTTGGATGTAGGTGCGATTAGATGGGATTTTGTTATTTGAGCATCTGCGATGAATATTCCGCAGACGCGGCTTCACATCTATGATTGTGAGTCCCTAAAAGCGGAAGTGCTAGGCAGAAAGGTTATAAGTCGATATTTTGAGTTGCAGACCTTGGATTTGAGCGATTTTTTATGGGTTCTTCACGTGTTTGATTGAGGTAAGTGTTCTTTTTTTTAAATTAACTATATTTCATGATTTCATGATTCCATAATTATATTTATCATTAAATTAGTGATTGAATGAAAGAAAATGGAAATTCTTGTACATCTTTCAAGAATGTAAAATAAGGATTTGAAGGACGATTTGATATCGAAATCGGATAATTTTGGCATGGTTGGACTCGTATCAGAATGAGTGTTCAGATTCTGTAAATTTTGATGGGTTCTGAGGTGCGGGTCCAGGATTGACTTTTAGGTTGACTTTATTAGTTTTCATTAAAGATCGAAGCTTTATTATTCGGAATTATTTCCTATGGGTTTTATTTATGATATTAAGCTATTTTGGCTAGATTTGAGCCGTCTGGAGGTTGTTTTAAGAAGGTTATTTTAGAGTAGATGTCTAGCTTCTTTAAGGTAAGCTTAATTTTGTGTGGGGGAACTATCCCTTAGGATTTGAGTCATTTGTGCAAATTATGTAATGTGAAGGCTGTGTACACGAGATGATGAGTACGTACTCGGGCTTATTTTTATAAATTTGACTATTTAGGGCTTTTAGGTTCTTATGTGCATTAAAAATAAAGTCGTCTTATCATGTTAAATCCTCCATTTACTAAATTCATCCTTACGTTTCTTATTTGAAGTTGATTGATTCATGTTCTACCCTTGTTGCCAGTAAACTCTTATGTTCCTTAATTGAAGTCGTCGCCTCTTTTATTTTCACTCTGTCTTTTCCGTAATTGCTTAACCTTAATTGAAGTTTTTGTTACCTCTTTCATTGTTGACTTATCCTTATCTGAAATTTTTGATTCATGCTATCTCTTTTATCGTCGAGTTGTACTTACGTGAAATTAATCACATATTATCTCTCCCCTTTGTGAGCTATTCTTGTTAAAAACCATTATTACATGTGGCGTCTTTCGTTGTGAGTTTGTTCTTCCATTTTTCAGTGTTTTGTGGTTATTGTGTTGCTTTAATCATCGTACTCTTGTGTTGGTCAAATGTAGTATCCTTTGAGTCTAGTTTCCCGCATTTTCCATTTATAAAGCCAATTTTATTTTTCACAGAAAGAGCCCTAAGCACTCCACGTCTCCACGACATATACCCGGATCCATCAAAAACTACTGGTACGAGCATAGAACCCGCGTTCTCAGACGGATGCATGTAAAGTGAATTGGTTGAATCGAGAATCGTATTGGCGGAATTCGAAGTGTTTTTTTCAATCGCCGTGAGTTTCAATCGAAGTGTGTGCAGAAAAACCTTGATTTCTGAAAAACAACACTAATTTCAACTTTAGGGTTAACTTACGATCTCAATCGAAATAGCACCAAATCTGATCTTTCCGGAACAAGGATTAGAACCCGCACTCTGATACCATGACAAAATATAAGAAATAAGAAGTGAAGTCGAGCTCGGATGAGCTCTATTGGCGGAAATTGAACTAACTCAAAGTGAGTGAAAGGAGAGGATATTTGAGAAGTCTAGTAACTCTATTTTGGAGAAAATGAATACTCAATTATTAAGCAATGTTTAACTAGTATATATGTATACATAGTGCCCGCTCACTTGACAGCTGGCACCTACACTAAAAACTAACAATTTGCTAAGCAACTAACATGACTAACTAGGCTAATTAAGAAGCAATGAAGAATAAATATAATGTAATATGTAGCAAATAATCTCAATAGTTTTGTATCAAAGAAAATATTTTTTGAGTTTTTCTTTTTAATTTTTCCATGTTTAGTTGATTTAGATATTTTAGAAAATATTTTTTTGGATGAACTCATTTTTTTCTAATTGAAAAGAGATAAAACATTTCCAAACTCTTTCTTAAACCTTCCTCGCCCTATTCCTACGGCCCTCCATCTCTACCCTACCTCCACCCCCAACATCGCCATCTAGACTCCGACCTACCACCCTCATCTGCCCTTACGAATTTCATCTATATCTAAATTATATATTTTAAAAAAATATTTTTGTTACCTAAACAAACATAAAAAAAAATAAGTAAGAAAATCACTAATTTTCAAAAAAAAATCATTTTGGAAAATATTTTTATTCATACCGAACACACCTAAAATGGCCAAATTCTTTTGAAGCAGTAGTGTTAAAGCAAGAGAGAAAGCACATGGGAATTGAAAGAAGCGGTGTTCGGTGAAAAAGAAAAATTACTCCCCTACTTGTAAGTGTAGTTGATTAGCTGTATTTGAAGCTCTCTTCCAAATGAAGCCATTAATGCCTTTGAAAATTATCACTAACTTCCAATTACTTATCTTCTAAGAGGTTTGGAATAATTTAATAGACTGTAACTGTCTTTGTTACATCACCTCTTGCATCATCTTCTTCTTCTTCCAATGAGTTTAACAACAAATAGAAAACCTTGCAATGTACAAGAATTAATGTACACATGGATATGAGTTTTTGATTTTTTTTTTTTTAAGGCAATCCATATTCGAGTATTGATTTGACTAGTTCGAATAAGAAGGTATTTGGCTAAGCTTATAAGCTGGTGAAATTAGTTTATAATTACTTTTTGGCTTATTTACGCATTTGGTAAAATTAAAAGTCATTATAAGTTAAGTGCTTATAAGCCATAAGTTGATTTTTCCCAACTTATCAAATTTCAGCTTATAAACACTTTAGGTTTGACCAAAACATTTATCATTTTATCCCTAAAATACTTCTTTTTAGAATAAAACTCTTCGTATACCCAATTCTTCAACTGCTTATTATTAATTTCAGCTTATAAGCACTTTAGGTTTGACCAACATATTTACCATTCTATCACTAAAATACTTATTTTTTAGAATAAAGCTTATTATTAATTTCAGCACTTGTATCCAAATACGTAACTGTTTATTTTTTAAATCAGTTTCAGCACTTATAAGTGTTTTTCAACACCTATTGCTTATCAGCTAAGCTAAACGGACTCTAAAACATTTCCTATTTATTTTCAAGTCTTAAATTTGAAATTCTGATTAAGAGTAAAGAAATTTCAACAATCGCATCATATTTTTCCGGGGTAGTTGTTTTATATAATTTCTAAATGTATAATGTATATCCTTTAACGCAATAAAGAAAATAAATAAAAAGGCAGGTGAAATTCTTAATCCTTATTTAAAAATTAAAGATAAATGTGATACAACATTAACTTACTTGCGAGAGATATCCTTAATTTCTTAAATATGTGTGGACAACGAAATACACTCACATGAAATGCATCGAGAGACTGTCATTAATTTTGGGTTCATAGAATTTATTGAATTCTCTTCCTTCCTCCGTTCACTTTTACTTAGCATGTACATTAAAAATAATTTTTATTTTACTTGTAACTTTATACATATCAAAAAATAATAATTTTTTTTGTTATACCCACAGTATTTGTTACTCATTTCAAATCATTTTCACAAATTTAATAAATTATACATAAATTAATATAGATATCATGGTAAATTATCACTTTATTTATTATTTTTTAAGGGACGTAAAAAATAAAATATGTCAAATAAAAGTTAGCAAAGGGAGTATTTTATTTAGTGAACTTATGTCACCAAAATAGTGGCGCAATGATACGTAATGCAAATGTGTAAGGAGAATTTGCAGTTGGAGATATTAAGAAAATTATTTTGCAATCATAGTCAGTGAGAGTGAGAGAAGAATGTAGTAAAGAATGACTCCACAACTTTACTACTCCACTTCAGAATAGTAAGGGAGTAATCATTTATATTAATGAGGTACTAAAAAGTTTCTTTTTAGTTTATTTCAAAATAAATAATATATTTTTAAATTTAAAAAATAATTTAAATTTTTTATTTTACCCCTTTTACCCTTCGTAAGGATCTTTTATAATTACATAAAAGTCATGGCCCCATAAAGCTTTACCCCTTAAGATTTTAAGATCACAAGTTTTAAAAGCCTTTCTTTATTTCTTTAAATTTCGTGCTGAGTCAAACTACCTTATATATATATATATATATATATATATATATATATATATATATATATATATATATATATATATATATATATATATATATTATGTCACTTAAATTTACATGTCCTACATATTCATGGATGCTCTCATAAATCCTTTGAAAAGTATCACTTTTTTTCTCTAAAGAAGTGAATTACTTATATAAAACTTCTCTAGGATTTCCCATATTAACATAAGACAGTAAATTGAATTAGTCAACTTAAAATTCATAAGCCAAGTCAGTTGATAAAGTTTTAAACATATGTAGTAACGCTAGGAATTCGCAAAAATTTAGAATGTTATAAATATAATTATATATATATTTGATAAGGCTTAAGTTATATACACTGACACGTAAATATATTGAGAACGTTATGTCACTTATTATATGATAAATAGAGATAAAGGTTTATTTCTTTGATCATCAATGTTTAATTTGATAAAAAAAATAATTGACATACTATATGGTAAATGATTATGTAAAACAACTTTACACTGCGATGTATCGCATTTGTAACTTGTCCTCCATCTAAAAAGAACACTCATTATGTCGTCAATAATATATCAACTCTCTAGCCTCTAGCTAGGTTGGCCGCTTTAACTGATTTGTACTTTAATTTGAACACTAGCAATTCAACACAAGGCAAACGGCAGAAGTCAAATTTAAAGAACAAAGCAAATGTTTCACGTATAATTACTCTCTTCCCGTTTATGTGAATTTTTTTTTTTAATTATTCGAAAAAAATGAACCATTTCTAAATTTAGTAACAGTTTAGCTTAAAGTTACAACTCTACCATTAACGAGAAGTTTTTATAACCACACAAATACTTTGGATCCTATTTGGACTTGTTTAGGACCACAAATTCTAAAAGTCTTCATTTTTTCTTAAACTCCATGCCCAGTCAAACAAGTTCACATAAATTGGAACGGAGGGAGTATATATATATATATGTAGTGGCGGAGCCACCCTTATCCTAGGGCTGTCAACCGACACCCCTTCGCGTTGAAATAACACTGCATAAATAGGTATTTTTTTTTAAAAAAAATTGAATATATACAAGGGGTTGACACCCCTTGATACAAGACAAACTCTTAGTGCAATGGTCAAGGGGTGTCAAAATTTACATAAGGTTGTAAGTTTCACTCTCGATAGCATCAATTTTTTTTTATTTTGACACCCCTTTATATAATTCCTGGTGGTGAAGATATGGTAAATGCTAAAATGGTACTGATAGATTTGGACACATAATTTTAAAAATACAGTAAATTTAGTATGGAGAACCTGAAAGTCGAACCTGTCAAGTTAAAATAATGGATTCGCCTATGTTAGCAAGTCAACTCATCTGAATTGCTTTCAAATTACTAATCTCACTTTTTTTATGGATGGGTTGATGTATTCATCTTTTCTTTGCTTGATATTGTAGAATTATTTCAATATTTTTCCACTATATAGAAGTTAAATTCAAAAAGAAAAAGAAAAACATTTTGAGTTGAGTGATTGAAAATGCATTTAATCAACACTGCTAAACAACTGTCCACATTGATTATACAATGGGAAGTTGTCGTGATCCATTTTCTTTACTTGTATTATATAGTACACCAAACATCCAAGGGTGCCATTATATATAAATGCAACTCTGCTTTCACAATATACCACACCAAAACAGTTTCCTTAGTTTCTAAAGGAAAAGGAAAACACCACATAGCTCTTTCTTTCTCCCTTTACTTTCCTTTTCTTCGTTATTATTCTTTTTCTATCACCATTTATACCACTTCTTCCATGGCTAATTCTTGTTTGAGTTTCATTTTTAGGGTTATTTTGACCTTATCATTTGCAATATTACAAAATGGGGTAATTAAAGTTGTAGAGGGAAGAGCATTTTTTGTGTTTGGAGATTCATTGGTTGATAATGGAAATAATAATTACTTAGCTACAAGTGCTCGTGCAGATTCCCCTCCTTATGGCGTTGATTATCCCACTCATCGTCCCACTGGCCGATTCTCTAATGGCCTTAATATTCCTGACATTATCAGTTAATATTAATTATATTCCTCTTCTTAATTCTTCATTTTATTTTATTTTTTACAACTTTGAAACCAGTTTTTGATCGACGTGGCCAAAATATTAGTACACATTACATTCATGCACAATACTCCTATAGGTTTGATGCATGCATGTAAACATGAATGGCCAGACAAGTATATACTTTTCTTGGCTCTTTCTGTGTGTTGCATTCCATGCCAAAGTTCACCTCCTTGACTCCACTTTATTATAACAAGAAACTAATACGACTAGAAGCCATTACAACCCTTCAAAATAATTTAATTTCTTTTTCCTAATTTTACTACATCACTCGTAATTTTTCGCAGTGGTGGTCGGTGACTGATGAGTTATGTGTGCACAGGGGCGGATTTAGAGAATTTAAAGCATAGAATATGAGTTTTCGGGAACTCAATAACTTTTGGTATATGCCCTGTATTTATATTAAGAAATTCACTAAATATTTATAAATATCTAACTGTGAACCCAGTTATTTTTGCATATTAATCTAAAATTACGGTAAAAAACCATAAGTCTCAAATTATGGATCCGTCTCTTTGTGTGCATGCATGCGGCCATTTTTCTTATTCGCAGGGGGGCACACGCCTGGTCCCTGATTGAACAATTAGAAATGTAGATCCCGTTTGGCCATGAAATTGTTTTTATTTTTTTCGAAATCAATCTTTCATTTTCTTCTACTATTGTCAAAACTTTCTATTTAAATAATATTATATAGTTTTGATTTTTTTTGTTGTTTTACAGAGAATATATAATATAAAAAATTAGTTCCAAAGAAAATTAATAGAGAATACATAATTTAAAAAATTAGTATTTCAAAGAAAACTTAGGTATAAAAAATGATTGGCATAGAAAAATCATATAAACTGCCGAAAGAAAAGCCTAGCACAAAAAGGAAAAACAGAAGGGGATAATCAGTATACACAGGTGGCACTTTTTAAGGAAGTGGCTCATTCATTTGCATGCATATAGTTTTCAAAGACAAATCCTATACTCGAATTTTTGTAATAACTTACTAGATTTTGTCCTTTCTTTTCTTGGTAAATATTTATCAGCTACATTTATCTATACAATCATCATTCCTTTTATTTTGTTCTTCCTTATGTATGATTTATTAAAATCTGTTTTCTCCTTTTTAATGCAATTATTAGGTGAAAAGCTTGGAATGGAACCTACATTACCATACTTGAGTCCAGAGCTTCAAGGCCAAAAGCTTCTTGTTGGTGCCAACTTTGCCTCTGCTGGTGTTGGAATACTTAATGACACTGGAATTCAATTTGTAAGCTTTATTTAAATTTTAAATTTTAAATTTTAAATTTCCAGTTAAACTATACTATTCGATAAGTGTTTTATAATTTACACTAAAACTACTTCAAAAGCCAAAGTATTTTTATCCTTCTTTTATTAATGTATTCCCCACATTTCATTGCTCCTTAATTTTATGTTGGTTGGCGAGATACGAGTCAAACACAGTTATATAAAATAAAACGGAACTTGTTATTTTTGCTTCAAAATCATGATCTCCAAACATGAGTTCTTGCACCAATTAGAAGTTTATACTTGTAGATTTTAGTTTCCTCTTTATGTTTTTTCAATTGGGAAATAAATAATTAAAGAATTATTTTAAATAGCCGTCTATCTAACTTATTAAACTAAAAATAACCTGCGGATACATAATATATATATTATTTATATATAATATATATATAATCATATATAATCTATGTCCCGCTAGAAAATATAAACAGTAAATTTGATCGGCAATTTGCATAAACATCCCAAAAATATGAGAAACATTTTTAGCCTCTTTTTATCTTGGTTTTCTTGTGCTCTACATTCTTGTTAAATTATTATTATCTCACCAATTTGATCAGGTGAACATTATAAGGATTGGGCAACAGCTGGAGTATTTTGCAGAATACCAAAAAAGAGTGGCAGCCTTAGTAGGGACTGAAAAGGCAAAGCAACTAGTGAAGGAGGCTCTAGTTTTAATTACACTTGGGGGCAATGATTTTGTCAATAACTATTATTTGGTCCCTTATTCTTTGAGATCTACCCAATACGCCCTTCCAGATTATGTCACTTTTGTCATCTCTGAGTACAAAAATGTTCTTGCGGTAACAATACTTTATTCTCTTAAAACTATACTCCTATTAATTATTGCAGCATAATGTGAAGTATCAACATGTTGTAGGTTAAAAAATTAAGTCATTTTTTGTCACATTGGCTCAATAAAATAGAAAAGATATATAACATCATTTAAGTTAATTTTGACACGCATAATATAGCATTCTCCATAGAAATTAGAATAGAAAAGGTTGTATAAATCTATTTGGGACAAGTTTTGTTAATGTAACAATACACATGGTTCGTCACTAAATTCAGTTTTTACAGTGTTCCGGTTAGAAAGAATTAATTTATTCGATATGAGGAGACTTTGAACCAAAAAAATTGATGTATGCAAGAAAAGAAAAATAGAAGGATGTTAGTAAAATTAGCTAGCGTTTGGCCATGGATTCTCAAATTTATTTTGAAAAATCTCGTTTGGGTGAAGTATGGTTTAAAGATGAAAATGTGTTTGGGCATCAGTTTTCAAAACATATTTTCCAAATTTATTTTGAAAAAACATGTAAATTATTAGTGTTAGTAAATATTTTTGCCCAAACCCTGGTTTTGAGATTTTGCCAAAATGTAGGCAAAATCTATGTCCAAATATGTGTTCGCCAAATAAAACCCAAATTTATTTTAACAAAATTTATGGCCAAACAGGTCCTAAAAATTTAGACCAAATTTGTATTTCTGTATATTCTTTTATGAAAAGGCAACATTTGAGCAAGAGGGGAGTGAAAATGGAATAGAGAGGTCATAATCTATGGCATTTAGAGTATTGAACTGGTGCAGACCTACTTAAGATGGAAAATAAATCTTGCATGTGATTATTGAAATGCAATAGCTAGCTCATACTAGTACTTTTTGTCAACTAATTAAACTTAAGGAAACATTATTGTACAATTCTTAGCTGTGCCCTTATATCTCAAGTCATTTTATGTAACACATCATAAAGACAATGTCATTTCACTCCCAACCCCCCCCCCCCCCTACACTCATTTGATTGACACTACAACATGAATTTTTTTTTTATTTTATCATTAATTTTTAAGTTATATATACTGATGATTCTAATTTTATCATGCAGAAACTTTACAGTTTAGGAGCTCGTAGAGTAATTGTGACGGGGACAGGGCCATTAGGTTGTGTGCCGGCAGAATTAGCCCAACGAAGCCAGGATGGAAACTGTGCTGCTGAATTACAGGAAGCGGCATCATTGTTCAATCCACAACTAGTTGAGATGCTTAATGGCCTCAACAATGAGATAGGCAGCCATGTTTTTATTGCAGCAAACACAAATCAAATGCACTTGGACTTCGTTACCAATCCTCAAGCTTTTGGTACATTAAAATTAATTTAAGCCTTTTTTAATTGATTACCTACTAACTTTTGTCATGTTTAGCATAACTAGTTTAGTGCTTAGTTGGACTTTTCCTAGGCTTTAATTAATGTCCCACATTTTTGGTCCTCTCTAACATTTAGTACTGTTATTATGGGGACAGGGTAAAGGCAATACTCATCTTCGGTATAGAATAAGTAATTTTTTGGATGTTTTCATACAGATTAAGAAATCCATCTTTTAGCATTAATTAGAAATGGAATTGACTATATTAACTTTTAATATATCACATAAACACTCCTAACATATATTCCAACACTATTTACTCCAAGGACAATGGAGGAAAAAAATAATTAATTCATTCTTGAAATCTGAAAAAATCACTTATTTTGGACCACAAGAAAAAATACCAAAAAATCACTTATTTTGGACGGGAGAGAGTAGTTCTTAATTATGGGGGTGGGGGGGGGGGGGATATATAATATTCCTGAGGAACTTCTTCCAATATGAAAAATGAGAGGATTTAATTTTTACACCGACCGACAGAGTATAAAATAGACTAATTGTGTAAGAATATTAGTTAATTACACATCTATACTTAACTAACATTGAATATTAACTGTATGGGGTAGGATTTGTGACATCAAAGGTGGCATGCTGTGGACAAGGACCATATAATGGGATAGGGCTGTGCACACCATTGTCAAATCTGTGTCCAAACAGAGATGAATATGCATTTTGGGATCCATTTCATCCCTCAGAAAGGGCTAACAGAATCATTGTTCAACAGATCTTGACTGGGACTACTGCCTACATGCACCCAATGAACCTTAGCACAATCATGGTTATGGATTCCAAGGCTTAATAAATTCTAAAATTCGCTAATTTCTCTACTCTCTTTTTTGGTTTAGATTTTCAATGGAAATGTTATTTGTTTAATTGTAGCAGTTAATGTACGTGTCTTCCAAGTGGAGCAAGAGTCGTTTTAGCTGAGTTCCTTCTTTTTAACAATAAGTTGGAAACTGTGTCAAATGTAAGTGTTTTTGAGTTGATCAAATTTGATAGCTTGTATTTCTGCATCTTTTCTGCTAGCTATAGTATGTTCTTTTTGTTTTCTTGAATTTATGATGGAAAGTTAACAACTTTTGCACTATTGGAAAATTTACAGAAGTTCAGATGTAAGGGTCAGTAGAAGTATGCCATTAATACCAGATTCTAAAAGTACTTGGAAGTAGGGGTGTTCATGAAAAACCGAAAAACCGAACTAACCCGAAGACCAAACCAAATCGAGAAAAAAAACCGATATTTCTTTGGTTTAACTTGGTTTGGTTTCTAATTTTAAAAAACCGACAAAGTTGGTTTGGATTTGGTTTTATACCCAAAAAAAACCGAAAAATAATCAAACCAAACCGATCATATAGTTTTTGTTTTGAAAAAACTTAACCGTGATTGTGTTTTGAAAAAACTTAACTGTTTTTGGTTCATCCATTGGAGAAACGACTGGATTTCTTATCATGGGATAAAGTTGAGTAGTGAGTGACATAATGTTGGATTTCTTGGAAAGTTTTACTGTCTTCTTTTCTATAGTATGGAAGTTATCTCTATAATGAATATAAGTTGTCTTTATTCTCTCTTTCTCCTAAGAGAATACGTGAAAAAGTAACAATGTCAGCCATGCTTGTCTATTTTTTCTATGTTTCACCATTTGATTCTTTTGAAATTTTTTGTATCTTAAAAAACCGAAAAAATCGAAAAATCGATAAAAATCGACAAAAACCGAAACCGATAAATTTCTGTTAATTTGGATTGGTTTGGTTTTATAATTTGAATAACCGACTTAATTGGTTTGGTTATTTTTAAGATAACAACCGACCCAAACCGAACCATGAACACCCCTACTTGCAAGAAAACGTTAGCAAAAATATTTGAATAGTAGAGACTCATCTTATGGCTTAAATCTTGTAGAAGAGCATACATATATAAAGATTGGGAAAATGCATAAGTACAACTACACATCTTATCTTTGAAGGAATCCTATTACCCCTTGAACTAATTAACAATAGAATTATTAACTCCTAAATGTTCAGCTAGCATAGAGAGTGCGTTCCACTCTCTTTGAGAGAGTGAGAAGCAAAAAATAAAAAATAAAATAAAAAAATTGTAATTTTCTATTACAATTTTATTTTTTCTTTCTTTTTTTTTCTTTAATCTTCTTTCTCTTGCTCTCACCACCACCTCAACACCGTAACCACCACCTTCACCTTGCCCCACCTCTTTTTTATTTTCTTTGCCCATTTAATCTTCACCTCTCCACCACCTCTTCACCATCATCATTACCCAAACTTAGATGTTATCTCTTCAGCTTCCCACCGGAACATAGAAGTCAACAGAAATAAGATCAAAATCAAAACTCACAATCGGCAACCATAAACTCCCCCATCGGTAAAAATGGAGTTCCTGAAATTTAATACTCCCTCCATTTTAAGTTATGTGACTGGTCATGTAATTTAAGACAAAAGAGAAAACTTTGAACTTGTGTAAAATGAGGCACGTATTTTTTGTGTGGCTATAAAAATTATTGCATATAGGTAAATTGTTTTCAAATAAGGAAATGATCATTCTTTTTGGCGCAAACAAAAAAGGAAATAAGTTCACATAAAAAAATAGAAGGAATATGACACAAGCAACCGACCCACATATACAGACTCTAATCAAACTAGGTCTAGATCAAAGAATGGATCTTTATGAACGGTTGGAAAATTGAATGCGAAGAAAGAAGGAAAAATGCATTAGTTACCCCCCCCTAATTTATAGTCGGATTTTCAACTACGCACTTTATCTTTGTGGGGAAGCTATTACCCCACTAAACTATTTTTAAATGGAATCACTATACCCTTAGTGTTGATGTGGCAGAAGAGGGTGTATGCCACTCTCCTCAGAAAAGTGAGAAAGAGAGAGAATTGCTGAAATTTTATTTTTATAATATTTTGATAAAATATAGGAGTATTATTTTCTAGGTGGAGGTGCTAACGCTATGTTGGAAGTTTGGAGAAGGACGTTGGAGTCCAAAGGTTTTAAGTTGAGTAGGCTGAAAATTGAATACTTGGAGTGCAAGTTCAGTGATGAGAGACATGAGGAAGAAATGAAAGTAAATATTGATACTCAAGTCATTCCCAAAATAGATAGTTTCAAGTATCTTGGGTCTATAATCCAAGGCAACAGGGAGATTGACGAGGATGTTACTCACCGTATTGGAGCGGAATGGATGAGATGGAGGCTAGCTTCAGGGGTTTTATGCGATAAGAATGTACCTTCTAGGCTTAAAGGCAAATTTTACAGGGTGGTGGTTAGACCGCCTACGTTGTACGGAGCTAAGTGTTGGTCCGTCAAAAAGTTCCATATCTAGAAGATGAGTATAACTGAAATGAGGATGTTGAGATGGATGTGACATACCGGGAAAGACAAGATTAGAAATAAAGTTATTAGAGAGAAGGTGGGAGTAGTAACCATGGAAGACAAGTTATAGGAATCGAGGTTGCGATGGTTTGGGCATGTAAGGAGGAGAGAGATAGATGCCCCGGTCAGGAGGTGTGAGAGGTGGACCATGGCGAGATTGAGAAAGGGCGTGGGTAGGCCAAAAAAATATAGGGAGAGGTGATTAGGCAGGACAAGTCAGTGCTTCACCTAACCGAGGACATGACTTGTGATAGAAAGGTGTGGAGGCCAACGATTAAGGTGGTGGGTTGACTGGTAGTTGTGAGTTTCTCCTAGGGTTACCAGTAGTACTAGTAATATTCTTGTTGAGGTTGAAATATACTTTCTTCTTGTTGTTATTATAACTGGTACTTAGCAGCCAAGTTCATTATTTTTGTAAACGGCTACTAAAAATTGTTGCTCCTTAATTGTTACTATTTGATGCTACTTTTTTCTCGACTTTTACTAGGATTGCTGCTCTCTGATTGATACTATTTGATGCTACTATTTTCCCCCATTTGTCTTATCGTCCTTTGTCTCCTTCTTATTTTTTGTCCCCCGTATTTCTTCCTCTTCTCCTCCCTTCTCTTTCTCTCCACACTTTCTTAAGCCGAGAGTCTATCGAAAATAACCCTTCTACCTATCCAGGTAGGGTTAAGGTCTGCGTACACATTACCCTTTTCATATCTCACATGTCAAATTATACTGAGTATGTTGTCGTTGTTGTTATTGTTATGTAGGAGTATTGTCGTTGTTGTTGTTGTTATGTAGGAGTACTATTTTCTATTTTTTCTTTTTACTTATAGATTGGTCGGAAATTAACTCTGATGTTCTCTATATTTTCCAACGAGATCGAGTTGAAGATTTTATTCTTTCGAGTTGAAGATTTTATTCTTTCCTCTCTATATTTCACTACACTTTATAGATGATTACTGCTATTTTTTCTTCACTCGCCACTTTTAAACTTTCAACTGCAATTGCTTCTCACAGACAAGAATGAAAAAATCTCTTCCCAAAATCAATTTTCAATTAAACTCGGAAAAACCCACAAAAGACTGAACACGAAAAAGGTTTTTGATTATTATTTTCAAAAAGTATTCTTGATGTTTCCCGATTGGGGCCTTCAGCTTTTCACTACTTTAGGTAGTGAAGTGGGTAAGGGGAGTCCTATTTTAATTAATAAAATTTACATAAAAGAAAGAACAAGAACAAGGAAGAAGAATTTGGTTGTTGAATGTTGATTGATAGAAATTTTTCTAGGAGCTCACCGTTTTTCTATCTGCTTCTTCAACCAAAAAAATTTGTTGCTTAACTTGTGGGGTGGGGGATGGGATAAGGTGGGATATGTGAAAAGGAAAAAAGTATTTTAAAAATACAAAAAGTGAGTTGGGAAAGGAAGTAGACGGAAAAAAAATAATTTTAGTGGGAAATACATGCGTCAGGCGTGTGTATTTCACTACCAAACACAGATGCGGTAGTGGCATTTCATTAATTCCACTTAAAGTTAGTTCCCCAAAGATGAAGTGTGTAATTGAAAATTCAACTATAGGTCAGAGAGTACTTATGCATTTTCTCAAAAAAGAATGAAATAGAAAAATAAAAATAAAAGGAATAATAGGATAAGAAAGAAAAAATGAAAAGAAAAGAGAAAAAAAATCAAAAATACGAAATAGACATATGGCACGCATACCAAGAACTTGGCTATCCAATTTAAGGGCGATACTTATTCCGTTTTAAAAAAGTTCAGGAAGTTTATAGGACTCCCACAAAAATAAAGTGTGTAGTTGAACTTCTACTTTAGCTCAATGGGTTACTTACGCATTTTCCAAAAAGATTTCCACAATAGAATTATAGCCCATTTGGATTAGCTCATTTGAAGTAGTCGATAAGCATTAGGTGTTGAAAAATACTTTTAAGTGCTGAAACTGATTTAATAAATAAGCAGTTAAGTGTTTGGATATAAGTGTTGAAATTGATAATAAGTTGTTGTAGTATTTGATAAAAAAGTGTTGATAAGCTCTTTTTATGTTATAATAACTTAAATAACCTTAGAACTATTTACATTTATAAAGGCGTAATTTCTTCAAAATTTTACATTCCAGATCGATTCAAATACAAAATATTCTATTTGTTATTTTATTTTAAATATAATTGTGCTTAGATAAGATAACTTTTATGATAAATATAATTTACTTTATGATTAGCATATAATCATAAGTTATAATATTTAATCAACTGACAAAAGTTTCTCGGTAAAAAATAAACCTAAATAGAATAAAATATTTGAAGAGAAACAAATATTGTCTTCATCACTACAACACTTAGAAAGCAATACACCAAAAATTTAATATGTCCTTATTTATATCATACAAATCAAAGATTAATACACAGTCACATAAATACAAATATGCGAAGGAATAAAGAATTGCTTCTCTTAAATAGTCAATAAGAATTGCGGACTTGAAGTGGCGGGGGGGGAGGGGGGGGTTGAAACAATACCTGAGGCAGTGAATATCGATGTAAGAGTTTTGTTCCAAAAAAAAAAATTAAGGATAAAATAGTAAAAATCTTGGTCAAACTTAAAGTGCTTATAAGCTAAAAATTTATAAGTTGGGGGTGACCAACTTATGACTTTTGGCTTATTTTTTACTTATAAGCACTTTTCTTCACTAAATGTGTAGATAAGCCAAAAAGTATTTATAAACTAGTTTGACCAGCTTATAAGCTTAGTCAAACACTCTCTTAAGCATTTGGATCTACTTGTGTGTCGTTAACAAAATCTTAAACTGCACTGCAAACAAGCAAAAACTGATTAATATCTCTATACAGCTCAAAAGCATCATTCATGATTAAAGAAGAAATGACACTGTATAGACGCTCTCAAATAACAGTCGAAAAATTATTATAATTTTTGTATATTTATACATTATGTGTGTTATAAAGAAAATTATACAAATTTTATATACTTTAGAGCTACCGAATATAAATAATTTCTAGTACAGATTAAAAGTGATATTAAAATTGTTGATAGTAACAGCATATCGTTCTATTCTATTTTTTTTTTACTCAGTTTTATTCCAACACAGTCTATTATATTCCATACCGACACTTCTATTTAATCATCTGCGTGTTGCTGCGTCTTTCTTTTCTCCTCTCCCCAGTTTCTTCAGGATTAGCCCCATCAGTTGCAACACCAATTTCCTCTGTCTCGGCAGACTTTTTTTTCTTATGTTTTTGAGTCCGGAACCTATATAGATCTGTTTTGGACTTAAAGAACATCTTTCGGTTTTAAAAAAAAATATTATATATACAACGCCAGAAAATCTGGCGTTGTATATTGACGGTAACGGCACCGTTAATATACAACGCAAGGTTTTCAGGCGTTGAATGTGTCAGTATATGTTCAACGCCACAATTCCTGGCGTTGTACGCTTAATTTATTCTGATTCAATATTTACAGTATTGTACACTAATTGGGGCTGTACAACGCCAACCTTTTTGGCGTTGTATAGTGAAAAAAAACCATCCCGGCTCTTTGTGTTCTATATAAAGAGGTTATAATCATACTCTATGCATTCAAGAATTTTATTAATTCTTCTTGCTCTATTATTCTTAAATTCTACAGCATTTCTTCATTATGTCTCACGAGCGTAGGATAAGAGCTTCATTATATTGGAGTGGTGAGGTTATGGTGGAGAATAACTCTATGGGCTACAGTTTACCTGCTAATTGTCATGTTAAATTGCCATTGATAATGGAGTACGATACATTGATATCGTTGTTATGCAAAAAAATGAGTGTGAGGAAACGTTCCGTCATACTTAAAGTTACCGGAAGATATCCGTATTCCGTCACTCCGCAAGGGTTGTTTTTTACTCGGAGTTTAACATCGACGACGATGAAACTTTGCGTGATTTTTTGAGGACTCCGGACGAATGTCGTGATTTTCTTGTAATCACAATGCTGGAGATGTACGTGAAGGTCGAAGACGTCCCTAAAAATGAGGTTGTGCGTAGTAGAGATAACCCTCAGTCATTGGGTGGTTATTCTGGAACAGTTTTTGCCGGACAAGTTCCGGATGAAAGAGTTATCTTCGATTTAAACTTATCACCGCCTCCTTTCCATAACTCACAAGATGACTGGTAAATTTTAATTATTATTGGTGATAATTAAGTATATTTTTATTAAATTGATTTAATAGTAACACTCGCATATTTAATAGGGGGTACCGGCCAGATATGAATTTTACAAGTGGCCCATCTGGTAGTCATCACCTAATTGATAACGTCCAACATGGAGTTTCATCACATTACGACTTGTAAGTTAAGTGGTTTACGTAAATTATGGAAATTATTTATTAATTTATTAGCTTATATTTTTGTTGATTGTGCAGTGAAAACGAGCAAGTTGAACTCACACAATTGTCCAAAAATAATGTATTACATCGGTACCTGGCAGATGCACAGAGCGAGGAAGAGAACAGTGACTATGACAATAATGCGGATGAATCCGGTGATGAGACACACTTTGATTGTGAGGATGGTGGTGCTGAGGATGATGAGGAAGAACCTGATTTGAAGAGAGAGACCCCAAGACGAAGAGTGTATGAGTCTCCGGTCGCCACCGCTCAATTATGACCGTGATCAAAGAATAATCAAGCTGTATCCGGCCAATATGAATAATCCTGTAAAATCTCATCTCCTCCAGGTGATGGATGACTCGAGGATGTAGATCGCGCTCACTCAAAAAATTCCATAAGACATCCATTCTCCTAGCCCGGAATGTCTATATGAGCAACTGGCCATCCAAGATATACTCTGATCGATGCTGGGGCTGTAAGCCTAACAGATCCGAGGTCCGAGGGCCAGGATGTATGGGCGCATCCATGTCGTCAACTCTAAAATTATAATTTTTAATAACTTAATTGTACAAATTATTATTAATAGCTATGTATTTTTTTATAATTAAAAGTTATATTTTTAATAATTTAATAGTACAAATTAATTACATATGAGTCCCGGGCTCGAAATTTTTGAGGTCCAGCGGCACCAAACTATTATTAATAGTTTTGTATTTTTTTGTAATTTAAATTTACATTTTTAATAATTTAATTGTACAAATTACTGACATATGGGTCCCGGGCTTGATATTTTTTAGGTCCAGCGGCACCAAACTATTATTAATAGTTATGTATTTTTTTGTAATTTAAATTTATATTTTCAATAATTTAATTGTACAAATTACTAACATATAGGTCTCGGGCTCGATATTTTTGAAGCCCAGCACTACCAAACTATTATTAATCGTTATGTATTTTTTTATAATTTAAATTTATATTTTAAATAATTTAATTGTACAAATTACTTATATATGGGTCCCGGGCTCGATATTTTTTAGGTCACGGACTCAATAATTTTTAATAACTTAATTTTGAGGATGAACAATCCAAGCTAAATACTACACATTACTACGCTACAAGGCTCTAAAATTTACTAGCCTAAAAAAGTCTACGTTTTACTACGCTAAAAAGGTCTACATTTTACAACTAACAAATAATATAAATTAAACAAATATATATAAACACAATATTAACATGAAAGCACATATATTAACATACTAATTCGGATAAATTAAACAAACTAATTTCGAAAAAAAACATAAACTAATTAAAACTAATATGCAATCTAAAATATAAACCAAATAATACTAATATGCAACATACCTCGAATTCGATTTTTCGCAGATGAAAAAGATAAAAATTTTCACTTCAAACCCGTATATAAACAACACCAACCTTTACTCGAGAGTGAGACCCACATGTTACTACTACTATATGTCGGAGGGACCCAAAAAAAAATTTTTTTTTTTTTAAACGAAGCAGAATGGTGGGGAATGGGGGGACCAATTTTTTAAAATATTGGGGGAGTGTTGAGGAAGAAGACGGGTTGAGGAAGAAGGGGGGATTTTATTAACAAATACAACGCAAGTAATTGTGGCGTTGAACAGTCTGACACGTTCAACGCCACAATTCCTGACGTTGTATTTTAACAATTCCTGGCGTTGTATTTTAACGGTGCATTTACTGTTAAAGTACAACGCCAGGAATTGTGACGTTATATATAAAAAGGTTTTTTTTTTTAAACCTAAAAATGTTCTTAAAAGTCCAAAAGGACCTATATAGGTTCCGGACTCTTATGTTTTCTCCTTCACTATCAAGAACCTATTCACCTGCTTCCTCAGGTTGATATGGTTAAGTCAGGCCCTTTAATTCTTCCTTTGTATAATTAGCCCATAACAACTATCCTTCTTATGATCTCTGCTCTCCATTCACTTGATAACGACAAAGGCACTCACTGGCTGTTAACCAAATTAGATAAATACACAAGCTTGCTTCTCACAATCTCTAAGTAACAGTTTTTTCTTCATATTCGAAGGAAAAACTAAAAAGGACAGGTGCATTAGATGTCACCTTCTAATTCTTATAATTGACAAACCAGAGCATTAATACTCACTGGACCCAGCATGCAATTTGACAATTCCCTTAAGTACAGAAGTTGCTCATAGCATACACGAAGCTCTGTTATTGTCACAAGTGACACTAATTAAACAGAGCAAAAGATGAAAGCCCGCAACAAAAATGTAGTCCCAAAAGTGCCTCAGAAGAATAGTGACATGGATTCTTGTAATTGTTTACTTTGCTACAGTTCTTGAGGCGCTTGAGAGCAATTTTTCATGTCAAGGACCATGATGGCAAACAAGTGTGTACCCCATTTAGCTCTTTACCAACAACAATACAAGGATAGCACCAGCAGTGCACTATAACTTCAAATCATTTGTGGCTTAAAACATGTAAAATAGCATATAGCAAAAATTCCAGAGTAGAATAAAGCATCCAAGATAGGATTAAAAGCATCATCAAGCAAGCATCCGTTAACTAACAGAAATCCTAAGTTGCATTATAAAGCACTAATAACTTACTAATGACATAATTGTACAACTTAACCACGCCGCCCAATGCCCAATACCAAAATTGTTGATAATAACAATGTCTGCGCTGAAACAGTTATTCTTCAGTTTTCTTCTTCTTCTTCTTCTTGTCTTTCTTTTTATCCGTGCTTTCTGCTTCCTCGTCATCAGCATCAGCATGTTTCCTCTTCTTTTTCTTACTTTTTTCCACTTCCACGCTTTCGACTTCCTCTGCATGCTTCTTCTTTTTCTTCTTCTCCTTCTTCCCAGTGTCTTCGGGTTCTGCAGCATCAGTTGCTACAGCATTATCCTCTGTTTCTGCAGACTTCTTCTTCTTTTTCTTTTTCTTCTCTCCTTCAGTAACGGGAGCCTCCTCAGCTGCTTCCTTAATTTGAGATGGCTGTCCATCTATACTCATCTTCTCCTCATTCTCAGTGAGTCCAATAACAGAATCGGCAGCAGGGTTGTAAACCTACAAAAGGAGAAGTCAATAACTGGAAGCAAAACAGAAACAATTAACTCAAAAGAGAAGACGGTACCAAACCTTGGCTGGTGTTATCAGTGCTCCTGCGCCCTTTTTGCGATCCTTGTCATAAACTTCAATCTTTGGTTTGCCTTTGGCAGACCCAGCTGACTTGCCCAACTCTTTGCCTTCTAAGGCTCTCAAGCGTGCTTCAAGCTAAAAAGTTGCATATCAAGATAATCAGATTTAATAAAGAGCCGGAAACAAAAAATATCATCCAAAGACAACAGTTACAAACAGTACCTTGGCCCGATTCTCCAAACCCATGGTATTATCTTGGTTATCAGCAAGAGCATCGTATCGAATTGCCAAAGCAGTTTTTGCTGCTAGAGATCTTGAGATTTTACCCTTGTGTTTTGGTGCTGCCTGTCCAATCAAAGATGCGTGATATATAAGCCCGTATTTCGGAGTTGCATGCTTCGTCTTTAAAGCTCTGAAAAGAGCCTTTTCAGCACCAAGTATCTGAACTGTACTTCCAGGTTGCTTTGCAAGATTCAACAAGCTGCCGCCATGGGCAATAAGCCGAGCACCAACAAGTTCCCCGACTAGAGCTGTAAGATTTGGGGCAATCGTGTTCATCCTGCTCTTTAAATAATCATATAACTGAGCTCTGTACTCGGAGAATGACAGAACTTGGCTGCATAAATCTTTAATATTCTCCAGATCAAGATCACTAACTTCAGTCCCCATGGAAATCATGGATGCCTCTTTCAATTCTGCCTCAACCTCTTCTGGCAGTATCTGTAAACATAGCCATACCGAAAGTGTGAATTTATCTTATGAATTTCAGAATATAAGCCCCCACTTCACTGGGTTTATGTTAATTTCGGAATGAAAGCATGTATCTTGTCGGAAGCAAACATGGACTATTTTGAAGTTCAATATACGAAGATTTATGTCAGCTAGCAAGTCTAGCCAACATAATAGTGAATATTACTCTGAGCATGAAGAGTAACAGATTTTTTAGTTCAAGAAGCATTTAAAAAGATGTCACTCGTTACCTCAGAGAAATCCAGCTTTGCCGCATTTACACGGTCACCCATCAACTTCACGGCCTTGGCATATAGAATGTTATCTTGTACAATCTTTGCAAGCTCCGGAAAATGCCAACCGTACCATTCTCGGACCCTCATGGCATATGTGTTTAGCTCTTTATCAAGGTCATCCAACAAGCTAATGGCTTGTACAATCATGGTATCCACCTAAGCAAAGCAACAAAATGTCAGTCATACACTGCTATCTGTTGAACAAAAGGCCAAAGCCGTCAAGAATAAAAAATTTGGACAAATATCTGCTGACCAGTCATTTTTATGAGCTATACAAAGTTACAAACAACTTCAGGAGACACAGAAATGTGAAGAAAATGGTAGGCTGTAATACATTTTTTAAAAGTTAGACTATACCACATTGACAGTGAATAATAACATAGCCCACGGACAATATAGTCTTATACACTACAAAGCTCAACAGAACTTGCAAGGGTTCTGTGAATTACAGGAAATTACATAACCTCTACTGGCAAGAGACTGTTTGATCCCAGGAAACAACATAGCCAAAGAGCTGTGACTCCTCAATTTACATGTGAGCATCATATGGGATACATAAGGAACGAGCATAAATTAGGCTACGTATACAATGATAATGGCGGACTACATGTTTTACCATCAGAATGCTTTTTGGAGAAAAATATTACATGAATATGTGAACTTCTTAAACCTTTTGTTACGTGACACCATTCGACTTCAAGAGTCAGGATTTACCAATTCCTAGAGTGAAAACAATTTATGTGAACCAATGAATAGGCCAAATACATATATGGTTTTTCATTTGGACACCTTAACAAAGTTCATGATCATCTGAACGCTCAAATCTTTGTACCCCTGGTGGATTGAACCCCCAACCTCATTGTCGGAGGTGGAGTCCGTCCCACCATGTTATCCTTTCCTTTCTCGAGTGGCAATTGATTATCCCAACAATCATTACATAAATATCTATAGTGAAACTATGCAGTACATGAAATAAATAAGTCAACATACAACAAATTACCTTGTCAGGGCTAAACTTTAGCTTGTATCTTGAAAGACTATGAGATAAACCCAAGCTCATTGGAGCCAAGTCTTGAGATCCAAGACCAGTAATGAGCTCGGTCAACTGACTTCTCACCCCTCTCATCAATTCCATGACAGCATTATTATGAACACAGTCAATTTGCTGCAAACACATCCAGAACAAACTTCAGTCAAAAAAACATAACCGCATAAAACCAAAAAACAATGAGCCGGCACCAAAAAAAGGAGTTGACCAGTTTCTCTTTAATTGCATTTCCAAGCTTTGAATCAGCGACCCCCAAAGTTTCACCATCACAGTGAGCTTTCAAGAACTTGCGCAATCCTTTGCTGGGCTTGCTATCTATCAACAAAGTAGCTGCTGACAGAGCTTCTGAGGTGTTCTCAAACTTGGAGAAAGCTTTTAGCTTCACAACCTGTTTTTGTACCAAGCAATCACACAAATGAAATATGAAACATGAAGTCGAAAACCTTGGGCAGTTCATATCCCCAGCATCAACTAAGCACAAAATAAATAAACATGAAGAAAGAAAAGAAAAACAATGCTTTGGCTGTCCGAAAACTGTTAGCTTATGTTCACAAAACAAATAGAAAGAATAACCAATCTCTGCTTAGCTTTGTTCAAATTTTAACAAAACAACACCAAAATTCATCCTTGACATATTAATAATATTCCCAACAAAGCTAATTGTATTCAATGTTTACACAAAACCAATATATGCATAAAATGTTTATTTGAAAAAAATTTCTCCTTGACATTTTTCCTTTCAAATATATACATTCAGCAACCACAATATTTCCTCCCAAGCTAACTGCATTCGGTGTATTCAAATAACCATTAAATTAATAAAATGTTTTCTTTTATCAAAACACTCAAGATTTTCAATGTTACAGCTACATAAGCACAAAAATTACAGTAAAGAATAAATTTTTACTCATCAAATTTGTCCTTCCTGAACCGAGGGTCTATTGGAAACAACCTCTCTACCTGCATTAGGTAGGGGTAAGGTCTGCGTGCAACCTATTCTCCACAGACCCCACCTCTTTGTTGTTGTTGTAGTTGTTTAGAGTGAAAAAAGATATTACCTTTCGGGCAGAATCAGTTGAGGAGAACTCTTTCCACAAATCCTGCAACAAAACAAAAAAGGATTCAATAAAACAAGAAAACTCAAAAAGAAAGAAAAAAATATCAAAGGCGAAGAGAAGAATGCTTCTTATACCTCAACTTTGGAGAGCTTTCCCTCATCCAAAACTTTGAAAAGGGCAAAACCTGCCGGTGTTTCAAACAATACCAACATTTTCTTCGCCCAGAATTAACCAATTGTTCTTCCTATATGTTTAACTCTGTTTTGGGAGAGAAAACGGAAGAAGCTGTAAAGAGAGGGTACGGGCTCCTCACTTCTTTTTATATATGCTCTGCTGCTGAAGGGACTAGGGTTTTAGTGATGGTGGCTATGGGTTTTTGGGGAAAATATCATTTGCTGTATTGGTCCCTCTATTATGACTTATTTACACAATAATCTTTGGATATTTAACTTCTGATTTATCGAAGTCCCTACCTAGTCTAATCTTCGAGGAAAATAGCAAACAAAATCTATCAATTTCATAAACCTTCGAGTATACGACTGGGTCATTGGTTTTTTGGCTTATTATGAATTTGTTTTTAGTTTATGACCTATATTTTTTTCTTTTACTAGTTTCTTAAACTGTACACTCTGTATGCATATAATATGTATATCATATTTGTATTCATGTAAATTATATATATAGAAATATATATTTTAGCCGCTCCCAAAAATAATAGTATATATATATATATATATATATATATATATATATATATATATCGGTTATTATTTTGGAGGGCGGCCCAATAAAGTAATCCATAGAAAATATTAAAACTGAAAATTTTATGTGAGCATTTCAAATAAAATAATATTTCACTCACAAAAGTTTAACTAACTCTTTTTCGGGTTAATTTCATTGATGGTCATTGAACTATCCTTTAATTTCAGTAAAGTCATTCAATTATTTTTTGTCACTTAAAAGTAATTAAACTTATTTTTGTCACTTAAAAATTATTTTGCCTCAAACTTCTACCATATATATGATATGACATATATTTTAATAATAAAAAAATGCCACATAAGCTTACATGGGTCATACCCACATTAAGATTCATGTCTCCTTTAATATGACTTGATCCAAACTCCAAATGGGTTTTATGGGTAAAAAATCGCACATAGAATAGCTCTTAGCAGGCCAACCATCTTTAATTAAATTTTATATTAATTTAAAATAATTATCCTATAATATAAAGTTTTTAACATTTCTGTTATATAATGCACATTCATAATTATTCTATACTAAAATAATTTATGCTAGAAAAATTTTATTTTGTTTGTATGCTCTGTCCTCAACAAAAATTCTTATTGGAGTTGGTGTCTTATTACCATATTGAAATTTACAAGAATGTTTACTCTTGTTTTATCAACCCAACAAATCATGAGGATTATTGGTATAATTGATAATGGTGGTGAAGTTATCCCACCTGAGATAGTGAAGAAAAAGAGGGATAGGAAGCCGAAAAATGGGAGAAATGAAGTCGAGGAAATAGAACAACATAAAAAACTGAAGAAACCAATAGGACAAATATGAGGGCTAAGAAAAGGGCTTAATGAAAGCCACATTAAAGGTTATCTAAAAAGGTCACCATAATGATAAGCTGTTCAATTTGCAATAAGATTTGGCGTAATGCCAAATGGCATTTTAAATTTGAAGAAAATGGTTCTCAGATGCCAGCGCAAATAGCAATATCTTGTGTTCTAAATCAATATAATGGTATAAATATGTTATGTGAGTTGAGTATACTTCAGTAGAATTATAAAATGACTCGAATAGGACAAACAAACAAATAAGAATTTTCTAGCATAAATTATTTTAGTATAAATAATTATGAATGTGCATTATGTAACAGAAAAAGTAAAAAATTTGTGGTATAGGATAATTATTTTAAATTAATATAGAATTTAATTAAAAATAATATTGAATTTAATATCTAAAGAAGGATGCGGTTGACCTCGTAAAAACTATTTTATGTGCGAATATTTACCCATGAAACCCATTTGGAGTTTGGGTCAGTCATATTGAAGGACACATGGATCTTAATGTGGGTATGATCCATGTAAGCTTATGTGGCATTTTCTTTTATTTTTAATTAAAATGTATGTCATGTCATATTTATGGTGGAAGTTTGAGGCAAAATAATTTATAAGTGACCAGGATAAAGTTTAGTTACTTTTAAGTGATAAAAAATAATTGAATGACTTTACTGAAATTAAATGATAGTTTAATTGTACAACAATTGTTAGCTTTAACTTCAAATACTAATTTCTCCAAACTTGAACAAAATATTATCCAACTTAAACCATCTAAAATAGAAAAGTAATCAATAATTCTTTTTTTATCGTCTAAATATATTTTACTCAAATTTTTAAATATATTCAAAACTTTAATGTGTGCATCTCTCAAAATCTATCGCTTTAGCTAACGCTTAAACAAATTTAAATGAACATATTTGAAAAGTTCTTTACTAATATCAAAGGAACACAACTCTTCAAATCAACTTTTTTATTTTCCATATATATATATATATATATATAGGTTTAGATGAAAAGCAAACAAACAAAGGTAAAATTAGCATGACATGAATGAATAATGAAAAAGACACAGTTTCTTCCATCATGGTTGGGGGGGGGGGGGGGAGAACGACATAAAAAAACTCTAATTGAGACGACATTAGAAATTGTACTATTGTTGACAATACTTATCGTTTTTTTACTAATTTCCTAAAATTCTGAAAGATCATATCTGAAATTATTATATATAGTGATTTAGCATAGGGCTATTTGTTTAATGGCGAGCAAAACTTATAAGTAAACTGTATCTGTAAAATAATTTTATAAAAAATAAAATAACATAAACAAAAATATAAACAAACACAAATTAGAGTCTGTTTGGATTGGCTTATTTTAAGTGTTTTTAATCCAAAATAGCTTTTAAGTCATTTTGTAGTGTTAAGATAAAGTTTAAAAAAAATTAAGCTAAAATGATAAAAATAAGCCAAAAGCTAGAATTCCTAACTTATGGCTTTCGGTTTAAAAGTCACTTACAACAAGCCCATCAAACGGGCTCTTAATCCGAGCCCACTGAATTTGCAGTGTTTCATTAAGTAATTTAATCTCCTCCTAGTACCCGAGGTTATAGATTATTTCCTCCCAAGATAGAATAAATTACACAATGGTGTAGTGGTACTTCAAACACCAGTGTTTCAATGAAAACAAAGTTTGATAGCAAATCACATTATTGTTGCTTTCTTTGAAGTTAAAATAATGTAGAAGAAGGAGGAGAAATTGAGAAAATCGTATGGAACTTTTGACATAATAGACTTGTATTTATAGCCAATGTTAGGCTGAAATCAAAAGAGGTGCAACTATTTAGAATGGTTGTTTATGCAAAATGGTCATAGCATAAATAACATAACATAAATGGCCATTTACTCAACAATAAAGATGGGAAATTGAAGAGGGTAGTTAATTTTTTGTTACCAAAATAAAAAATGGAAAAATGGAAATGGTTGGATTGTAATATTAATATTCTTGGATTAAATATTAATATTGTGTTATTAAAATAGATATTTTATAAAATTTCTGTTAATATTTACTATTAACAAACAAATTTGGTCCAAAAAATTAATCAATCAATCATTTGACCAAATTCAAATCCAAATCTGAAGTCGAAGTTGAGCCGAGCGAGCGACGACAACGACGGTGCGAGTCTTGCCTTCTTCTCAACTCTTTAAGAGCTAGAACCTCTTTCTCTTCCAATATGAGACAATGCTCCTTTGTCAGGGGGGAAACTTAATATTTCACTTAAATTTTTTATTTCCCTCAATTTCTTATCTATCTTATTTTAAGCATTTAATATACGTAAAATCTTAACAATCCCCACATGAATGGGAATTGGTTATATCACGAAAATATGTATGAAAAATTGTGTGATTCGCAAGCAAGATTACTTATATCTGGATAAGTAAGTTTCCCTTTGAACTTTTTGTATCAAACTTATGTCAGATATACTCGGTCAATGTAGATTTGATATTTTTGAACCGTCGAATTTTGTTGTATACCTAGACAACCATAAGTCACACAACCAACCATTAACCGTCTTTGATTCTCATTGTTGTATTCGTTTCAGCCATGAACACCGCCTGGTTTCAAAAGTATGTAGAGAACTGGCCTTACAAAATTTTCCTTGAAGTGGCTAACACTTCACACTTACATTGGTGATTTCTAAATGTGTCATCCCGAAGATACACTATTTATATATCTCGTATCAAATTTAGAAATTATTAAAAAGCCTTAATATTTTATCCTTGGCACTGAGCATTGTCTCATCACGAGAATGGACCAAAATATTAGTTGACAATGTTGAACCGTCATTAATGACTTTGTTTGATCTCCTTAAACATAGATCTTGGGATCTCTAGTCTTCTAAGGAGGTTACCGCCACTATGACTTATTTTCGACCACAGTCTCATTCCCCTTGATGATTTCTCAACTATCTCTCTAGTTAGGTATTTCGTATGTGGCTCCGACACATTATCACTTGACTTAAAATAGTCAATCATGATAATTCCTCAAGAGAGTAATTGCCTAACGATTTTATGTCTTCGTCGTATATAACGCGATTTACCTTATACATAATGTTCCCAACCCTTTCAACTGTCGCTTGACTATCACAACGTATGCATATTGGTGCCAACAATTTGGGCCAAAATGGAACGTCTTCCTCAAAATTCTGTAGCCATTCATCTTCTTCACCGACTTTATCTAAGGCTATAAATTGAGCCTCCATTGTAGAGCGGACGATACAAGTTTGTTTGGACGACTTCCAAAATACCGTTCATCCACTAATAGTGGATACATATCCACTTGTGGACTTAGAATCAGTTGAACCGGTGATCGAATTTGCATCACAGTATCCCTTAATCACCATAGGATATTTACTGTAGTGCAAAGCAAAGCCATGGGTATGTTCTAAATATCCCAAAACTCGTTTCATTGCCATCCAATGAGATTGACCTTTATTGCTCGTGTATCGACTCAATTTACTTATAGCACAAGCTATATCTGGTTGTACATAAGCATCCCGACACAAGAGCATAATCCTATGATATGCTTTTGCCTTTGTTCTTTGCCAATGCAAGATTCACATTAATTGGAGTCTTTGCAACTTTAAACCCTAAGTGCTTGAATTTTTCAAGTAATGTCTTAATATTATGAGATTGTGACAATGCCAAATTGTAAGGAGACTTATGGATCTTAATCCTCATAATTAAATCAGTAACTCCTAAGTCATTCATATCAAATTTGCTAGTTAGCATACACTTAGTAGCATTTATTTTGGCAATATCAGTACTCATTATCAGCGTATCATCCACATATAGGCAAATAATGACTACGTGATTTGAAACATTTTTAATGTACACATATTTATCACATTCATTTATCTTAAAATATTTGACAATATTTTTTGGTCAAATTTCTCATGATATTTTTTTTGTCCGTAAAGGGACTTAACAAGTCTACACACTTTTTTTTCTTTAACTGGAGCCACAAACCCTTCAGGTAGTTCCATGTAGATTTCTTCCTCCAACTCCTCATTTAAGAAGATTGTCTTAACATCCATTTGATGAATTTCAAGACTATAAACTGCAACTAACACTACTAACATTCATATGGATGTAATTCTTGTAACCGGAGAGCATGTATCAAAATAGCCAAGACCTTGTTGTTGCTTATACCCTTTGACCACAAGTTTTGCTTTATATTTGTCAATAGTGCCATCATCTTTCATTTTTCTCTTAAAGATCTATTTAGAACCAAACGGTTTATTTCCAGGAGGAAGATCAACCAATTCCCATGTGTGGTTGTTCAATATGGATTTTATTTCATTATTGACTGCCTCCTTGCAAAATAATAATTCCGAAGAATGCATAGCTTATTTAAATGCTTGAGGCTCATTCTCTACTAAGAAAGACACAAAATCTGGTCCAAATGAAGTAAACGTTCTTTGACATTTACTACGTCTTGGATCCTCCTAATTAAACGTACTTTCTTTTGTTTCTTCCCGAGATCGGTTAGGTCCCTCATCAACTGACTCAAAAGAACTCAATATTATTGGATTCTATAGCCGTATTATTACAAATGTCAGGATTTTATGATTTATGAACCAGAAATTGATATGCTTTACTATTGCTCGCATATCCTATGAAAACACAATCAACAGTTTTATGTCCTATTTTAACCCTTTTGGGTTTAGGAACTTACAGTTTTGACAAACACCCCCACACTTTAAATAATTCAAGTTGGGCTTCCTTTATTTCTATTTTTCATATGGAATGGATTGTATTTTGCTATGTGGTACTCGATTTAGTGTTCGATTAGCCGTAAGAACGGCGTCCCCCCACAAGTTCTGTTGTAAACCATAACTTATCAACAATGTGTTCATTATCTCCTTTAATGAACGATTCTTTCTTTTCGCAATTCTATTAGATTGGGAAGTGTAAGGGGCCGTTGTTTGATGATTAATTCCATATTTTAGACATATTTGTTCAAAAGGAGATTCATATTCACCACCCCCATCACTTCTTATCATTTTGATTTTCTGGTTAAATTGCATTTCAACTTCATTTTTGTATTGCTTGAATGTGTCTATAAACATAGCAACATCGAGTACTATTCATCAACAAAAGTGATGAAATATTTCTTTCCACCGCGAAATGGTATTGACTTCATATCGCAAATATATGTGTGAATTAAGTCTAAAGGATATGCATTCCTTTCCACTGACTTATAATGATGTTTAACATACTTAGATTTCACATATATTTGATATTTTGATTTATCGCATTCAAACTTAGGCAATACTTCCAAGTTAATTATTTTTCGCAATGTTTTATAATTGACATGACCCAAACATATATGCCATAATCCATTTGACTCAAGTAAGTAAGACGAAGCTGTAATTTTATTATTATTCTCAATAAACCAATACATTCAGCTTGAAAAATGCCATTAGCGAGGTAACCTTTTTCTACAAATATTTCGTTATTACTTATTACAATCTTATCGGAAACAAAAACACACTTAAAAAGATTCTTAACAAGAAGTCCAACAGAGACTAAATTCTTCATAATCTTGGAAAAATGAAGGACGTTGTTCAAGTCACCACCTTGCCAAAAGTCATCTTAAGAAAGTTCTTCACATATCCTTCAATCTTGGCGGTTGCAGTATTTCCCATAGAAAGCATCTATTCGGGTCCAACGGGAGCATATGTTGCAAATGCTCCCCTAACAACACAAACATGATGAGTGGCTCCAAAATCAATCCACAAATCCTTAGGGTTTCCCACCAGGTTGCATTCAAAAAGCATAGCACATAAGTCATTAACATATTCATGCTTTTCAACTATGTTTGCTTGACCCTTCTTCTTGTCTTTCTTAGGAGCACACCACTCCGTAGATTTATGCCCAGCTTTCCAACAGTTGTAGCAGTTTATATTGAACTGCTTCTTAATTAAGTTATTTTTGGGTCCAAAAGCCTGCTCCCTCTTTCTCTAATTTTGAGAAGTATCCTCAATAATATTTAGTCCCATAAATTTCCACGACATCTCTTTTTGGCATCTTTGTTGTCTTCTTTGATTCTCAACCAAACAATGAGATCTTCAAGAGACATCTCTTTGTGTTTGTGTTTCAAGTAGTTTTTTAAGTCATTCCACAAAGGAGACAACTTCTCAATTATCGATGCTATTTGGAATGTTTCATTGATGACAAGACCTTCAATGAAAATTCTGTTAGTAAATATACTAAAATTATTACTTTCAACATCAGTATTAATTTGATTTGTATCTTCAGCAAGAAGATCGTGAATAATCACTTGTAAATTATTGGACTTGAGTAATAATATACTTGCTATCTACCATTTTATAGTCCAAAAATTTAGCGGCAAAAAATTTCTTAAACTCGACATCTTCAGTTTTGTATTTCTTTTCAAGAAAATGATAAGATTTATGTTATATTCATTGTTCTGGAGATTAAAACCTTTGTGGTTTTCTAATCAGTTGGAGATTAAAATCTACGTGATTTTAACATTTGTCTTTGTCATTCTTGTACCAAAATGGCTAATCATAACCGGAATCATGCTATTCTAATTGACTGCCAATGCATCAACAAGCCGAACACTGACGTTGGCACCAACAGAAAAACCTAAAAAAAATTCGGGTTAAATTTCAAGCGTTGTCCAAAATTCTTTTGACGTCTCTACGCCACTATAGACATTATACAAATCATCCTTCAGTCGCTAAAAACATAATTCTTGCACATAAAATTAGAATAGTTCCACGCTTCAGTTACGAGAAAAGCGTTCATTATGTGGTGTTTCTTTGGACAGAATAGGAACATCTTCCTTGATGAACTTCTATAGACTTAAAGTAGTCAAGTAGAAGAACATCTTCTGCTGCCACCACTTGAAATCAGTCGCAGAAACTTTTCTGGGTTTTTTCGTCGGTGCCAACGTTGGTGTTCTGTTACATCTCGCGTATTCATACATTAAAATTTTATTTTCAGTTAACCGACATAGACTTGGGGATGAGATCGTCTTAATATTATCGCATTTATGCTATTTATAACAAGCAATACATAAGTGTTATGAAGGATAAAGGGCTACACGAATTAAAGAAAATCAATCTCGTTGAAAGTGACAAATTTGGAATAAAATATGGATCGAGCGATAACACCCAATGATTATGAACTAGTACCATGAAGGTACCACATGACCACTATATTATAATGTATTGAGTATATATATAGTATAATAAAAATAAATAGAATTTTAAGTAATTTGAGACAATTTTAAAATTATGCGTGTAAGTAATGAGACATTACCCAATTAACTAATAAGTGAGTAAAGGTTAATAATCTTCACCCACCATCCCGCGTGGCATAACACCACAATAGCAAAAGGTGACTCTTGGTCACTTTGCCAGATGGCTATTGGAGTCTAACCAATCCATTTAAGTCAAGTCTTAAAAGACTTGTAAATCTTATCCATAAGATTTAGTAGGAATTCCTTGTAAAAGCTTCAAAACATCCATTTTCCTTTGGCTTAAAGCCAAAAAGGTTGAGGCAGAAGCAAGCAAATTCTTTCAATTTCAAGAAAATCCAAACCAAATTCGTATTATAAATTTCAAGATTGTAAGATTTCGTTCCTCAATGGCTTGCGCATAAGCTTAATCCGATATTTGGGTTCTAAGTTCAATCCACAAAGGTTTCCAATGAAAATAATTGTATATAGTTTTTCCTACTCCATATGTTACGGTCATCCCTGTAGACACGTAATTTTTGACCATACTCGAATTTTCACCCGTTTTATCGTAGAATAATTAATTTAGGTCTCATATAGTTATTTCCACTAATTTTAACTCTCTTACATTATTTTTATCCAAAATTGAAAAATACAAAAATAGTTTCACTTTTAGTTTTTGATTTTAATTTAATTAATTAGAAATGATTTCATAATTTTGTAGTTATTATTTTAGGAATTCATAGTTTTAGTCTAGTAACATTAAATGGCCACTTTTTAAAGATAAATTTGGCCCAATTCATATATAGCCCATTATTCTCAAGCCCATACTATCCTAACCTAAAAATAACCCCAAAACCCTAGACAACATATACTACAATACCTACCCTAGCACACAAGAAGAGACCCCAGCCGCCTCCTCTCTTTCACCATTCTCCTTCACAGAACATAACATTAGCTACACAAAAGAGAACAGCCGCCGGTAACCAGCGATTCCAAGAGGCAGCCGCCGGCCAGCCCCTCCATCTCCACCAATAGCCGCCACCCACATCCCATCTCTTCTTGATGATAACAAGAATACACAAAAGAATAAAAAAAAACCCTAAGAGCTGAAAAACAAGAGAAACGGCCGCCCAAGCCATCTCTTCTTCATCAACAAAAGAAAAGAAAAACCCTAGCACACAAAAAAACCCCTACAGCCGCCAGCCTCCATCCCAAACCAGCCACCATCCAGCCACCTGCCGCCGTCCCAACAACTCTTCTTCCTCACCTTGACATCCAAAACATCATAACCACCCATCGCTACCAGCCTTAACCGCCGGAGACAACAAAAAACCCTAGAGTTAACACCTTCAACCACCGCCGTCGCTCTTCTTTTTCACGACAACAGCCGCCGACGAAAACCATCAACGGACTAGCGACCAGCATCTAAGCCATCTGAACGCGTCGTTCAAGCCAGCAAGAAACCGTCTCACCACAGACCCCCTCTAAAACCTTCTACCGTAACTAATAGCCCTAACGTCACAAACTCGCCGGAAATCTAGCAGTGACCTTCATCAGAAACGCACACACACACTCGTTGAGCCAGGAAAATCATACAAAAAATAAAAGAAAATATGTTCCCAAGTTATTAAGATTCAGATTTCGAAAATATAAAAAAAAAATGGATTCTGCTCTTGTTCATCTCAATTCTGAATTTTGCTTCAAAAATAGAGTCTAAGATGAGGCCGGTTTGAGTTCTGTCACTGCCTGTCGAGGTTTCCGGGCAGGTTCACATTTGCGGTATGGATTTGAAGTGCTATTGTCGAATTTTGTCCTCTTTCATTCAAGAACAACGTTGTTGCTGCTTAAACTTGCAAGGAGGCTTTTCATTAATTCAACAATAAAGGTTATATTGGTCCCGCTTAAGGTTCATTCCTCCCCTATTCTTACTCAATCCAAATTGCCATCATGTGCTAGCCTACATTTGTTTGCACCTATGATTTAATTTGTTGCTTTGTGATTGGTTTTTGATTTCCTTTTTATTAGACTCATTTGGTTTGGATCGTTGTTTGTGTTTTTAACAAAAGACTACATGTAAATTTTGATATTATGAATACATGTGGACATGTGAGTTGAGAAGGGACAGTGAGTAGTGAGCTAAATGATTAAATCGGATTAGGCAATGACGATTCTAACAGAATTGGGAGAATTGGGTTTAAGAGAGATGTCATGCTTTATTGATTTCGTTATTACAAGACTACACATGGCTAGATAAACTTTAGGATTTTTTGTTAATTCGAGGCGAAAGGTTGTTCCCGTAGCTAAATTTATCCGGGGAATGCCCCGTGAAGTTTGTATATATTATTATCCGGGGTATGCCCCGAAGAACCATGTAGATATTTGGGAGGCCTTGACGAGCATGGTCGATAAGTCGTAGTATAGGTTAGCTTAGAATTTTTCTTTTCCTTTTCATTTTCTTTTATTTAGGTGGGGACGACCTCGAGCCTCTTATGTGTTTATTCTATTTTTTTTGTGTGTTTTACCTCAATTTGAATGTTTTAATAGCCAACTTGATCATGTACGCAACCGTGACCTTCACGGGACTTGGGGAATGCCTAACACCTTCTCCCCGAGTCAAATGAACCCCCTTACCCGAATCTCCGGTGCAGACTTAGTTTTGAAGTCTAAAGTGTTTTAAAGGAAAATCATTTTAAAAAAAACGGTGGCCTGGCACACCGAAATCAATGTCAGGTGGCGACTCTGAGTTATTTCCTTTTTAAACATAAATTTTTGTCACTTTCAAAAATAGAAAAACCCTTTTCAAGCCTTTTTATTAAATTTCTTTTATTTATTTAAGAGGGTTTAGTGGAAAAGTTTGTTTTTGGTAAAAAAAAAGGGGTGTGACATCTCTGGCGACTCCACTGGGGACATTGCGGGTTCGAGCTAGTACTTGATTTTGTTGGCTTTTAGAATATTTGATTGAGGTTTTTATGTTTTTTATTAGCTTTATTTGATCTTTATTATGTTTTTATATTTTGTTATTTGCTAGTTGTTTATTTGTTTACAGTTTTTGATTTATGTGTTTACTGCTTTATAACTGTCATCATATGCATTACCCGATCAATTCTTTCTGAAACAAGTCTCGGAGCACGCGTCGCGTGCACGAAATCTTTGTTGAGTCACCCTTAATTTAGGAGGGGGGGCCGTCAGACGTATGGAGTGGGTGGAAAGCTTAAGCAGCCACCATCGACCATACGCTCCCCCGAATCGCCTTGTTAGTGACCCCAAACTTAGGTCAGCCTTTAGGTCATTTTTGCATCATGTCATTTAGACCTAGCAGGGCTCGGTCCCAGGTACTGTGTCCCTTTGTAGGAAACTTGTCCAAATTTGGTCAAAATGGGCCCGTGGCCCAAAATGACATGTAATCATCCTATGTGCTAAATGTTGCATCTTTGAGGGTAAGAATGTCATTTGGCGGACCAATGTTCGGGAAAGAAGGGTGAAAAAAATGAAGAAAATAGGGTCCGGATGCATTTTCCTTTCACAACTTTTCAAGAAAAATCCAAAAAAAAACAAGAAAAAGAAAATTCAAAAAGATTTTACACTTTTTCCTTATTTTTCAAAAATTCAAAAAAAATTGAAAATGAGAAAATCCAAAAAGATTTTACATTTTTTATTATTTTCCAAAAATCCAAAAAAATAAATTGAAAATGAAAAATCCAAAAAATATTTTACACTTTTCCATTATTTTTCAAAAATTCAAAAAATTGAAAATGAAAAAATCCAAAAAGATTTTACATTTTTCCATATTTTTCAAAAAGATAAAATATAGCTTTTTACAAATTAATTGCATCTTCCCGAACTACGCGAACCTGATTCTCGTCTCTCGGGGCGAGATACGTAGGCAACCCACATAGGGTCCGGTCATCATAGTAAGTCTTAGGTTCTTGGCTTTGCGGGGTCTTAGCCAAATCTTGCATTCTAGCCACTTTTGGCCACGTCGGCCATTCTTGCAAAATGGGGTCATTTTTGTGAAAGTGGTTCAATAAAGCTATGTCTTAGGATTTTGAGTCCACAATTAGGTATCATATCAATTTAAGGTCTTTCCTTTTCGAGTTTGCATGTTTAGCCACTTTTGGCCACATCGGCCATTCTTGCAAAATGGGGTCATTTCTGCAAAAGTGGTTCAATTACTCATATATTAGAATTTAGAGTTTACAACTAGGAGTCATATTTCTTTAGGGTCCGTCCTTTTTGAATTTGCATCTTTAGCCACTTTTTGGCCATATCGGCCACTTTTGCAAAATGAGTTATTTCTTCAAATTAATTTTTTGGGCAATGATCATTGAGAGTAAAAATCCATATAAGCATTAGTAAGGCATTTTCATATAGGAGTCGCCATCTTTTTTGAGTTTGCATTAATAGCCACTAGTGGCCATGTGGTTAATTTTTAAAAATAGCCCAATTTCTTTTCTTGCATGTGTCTTGAGTCACTAACTCTATGTAATCTTATTTTTCCCATTTAGGTATGAAGCGATTTGCTAGAGTTTGAGCATGATAAATACCCGAGGACCATTCTAGTCAAAGACCATTGCATGCACGAGCTGCTTGAATAAACTTTTTAATTTTTTAGTCTATTTTATGATTATCTTTTAATTTTTAGTCTTGTACAGTCGTATCGGTTCTGTCAGTCTAGTTAAGATTGTCGAGTCTTTCGTTATAGTACTTCCTGTTTTGTATTTGAAAAATCAAAAAAATTTATAAATGAAAAATTCCAAAAAAAGATTTTCATTTCTTTGTTTATTTTATCCATTGTTTCTTCAAGAACTATGCGTGATCTGATTCATGAGGGGCATGATACGTAGGCAACCTACATAGGGTTCGATCGAATTATTTTTTCTGAAAACTAAAAAAAGAAAAAAATAAGAAAAAGAAAAAAGAGAATGAATTGTGGATGTGAGGAAGGAGGGGAAAGAAAAGAGTGGCAATTAAAGAGAAAAGGAAAGGAAGTAAAATGAACAATCCAAGAAGTGCTGGAAAAGAAAGAAAAAGAAGGTTGAAGTGAACAAAATTGGGATGATGCCAAATGATCATTTGACCCTCGAAGCCATTTTAGAACCATTAATTGTTGCTAGGGCATTGCACACAATGTGATTTTTATATGATAAATGCTCTAACGCTAACGTGTTGGCTTTGTTTTGCTCCTCTTTGTTGCTTTCATTGTTATCATAACATAGGGTGGTTAGTTTGTGGTACTTTGGCAATTCATCCATGCAACACAATGTCAAAAAGCAAGGAAGCCATGGCTGGCAAAGACTTGGACATAAGAGTTGTTGACCCGCCGAGGGAGTTTGTGGAGTCGGAGTCTGAATTGAAAGATGAGGTCCAAGGTTGAAACAACAGATGCAGAAATGTATCATGCCTGGATTAAGAAACATCCTCCACCTTCATTCCCTACCAACTATACAGAAAACCATGCCTCCATTCCACCACTATCACAAGTCCAGGTTCCTACTACTATTGATCTTTCCCCACAACACGCACCAGGCTTCACCCCTTACCACAATTACCCTAGCGCTTCCTCCCAAGCTTTGCATGCTCCACCAGTCAAAACAATCGCATTCCCAGCTCCAGACACCCAAGACATTGCACAGAATCCTTTACCTGCACATGATGATGCAAGCTTTGTGGGAAAGATGCATGGTGAATGAGAATCCTCTTGGGAAGTTGCTGGCTGAAGTTCATGATGTTGAAATTGGTGAAGGTCCCGATAATTTTGATATGCAATCTAGTGGTTAATATGTTGAGCTTGGTAATTGGAAAGACACTCCTTTCTTGGTTGGCCGGGAGGAGTTTTGGTGGTTTATTTTACTGTCATTTCTGCTTGTCCGGGTTATTTCGGGGTTATAATCTAGATATTATTTTGTGGCTCAAACTCTTCTTCTTCTCATTTTGTCTAGTTTGTTTAGTTGTAGTAATTCGTCTAATGTTCTTTAGGATTGTTCCAAGGTTGCAACCCATGTCTGTTTTGCTCGTTTTTTTTCAAACCCTGTTCACCATCTGTCTAATGCAATCTCATGTTCTCTATTAGTTTTGGTCAGTTTTTGTTTAGGTTACTTTTTCTCTTATAGTTCTTTTCATCCTAACTCAAGTGACATGACATGCACACATAATTCTCAGCCTGATCTTGAAAGCTAGTCTGATCATGAAGCAATGGCACAGTTTTGAACATGACAAAAAAGGCATTTGAGGAAATAAGTAAAGATTCACACATTCTGAGATAAACTAAAGCTTGAATTGAGTGAAACTGAGGCAGTAAGTCTGGGAATCAAGAGGTTGATAAGAGCATACAACAAGGAAATGTTTCTCAAGCAGTTTGAGGTAAATCAGTCAGTGCTGAAATATATTCTTCCACAACAAGGTGAGGTCGAATCAAGTTCGTTCTGAATTGGCAGGGGTCATTCATTGGGACAAAGGTATTGCATGTCGTCACTTTCTATTTGTGATGATGCCATCAGTAAATATTGTGCATGATTTCTTTGTTTATCTTTAATTGCACACTTGTACTTGGCATTCTCAAAGTTTGGTATGACGAAGGCTTTTTATTCTGCTACCCAAACACTTTTATCATTTGGTACCCATTTTGAGCCCTAATTTTTTGTTTCGTACCCCTCTTTTGGAATCAGAAATAGAGTCAGGACCGAAAAAAAAAGAAAAAGAAAAAAAAAAGAAGAAATGAGAAAAAGAAAAAAAAAAGGCAAAAAAAGAAAAAGAAAAAAATAGTAACAAAAAGTAGTCTTGTGAACTACGTTCGACCTGATTCTTGTCACCACAAGATACGTAGGCAGCCTTATGGTTCGGTCGCTCCAAATAAAATATTTCATAATCCCCCGAAATCAATACTCGGGCAGATTTTTTAAGAAATCCCATCAAAGAAAAATTCAAAAAAAAATTCCCCAAACTTCATGAAACTGGGGCAGAAGTTTTAATTTTGCCAAAAGGCCTGATTCCAAAAGTTGTAATTTTGAACCCTTTTATCTCGAATTATTTTGAGCCTTCATGTTACCCTTTCTTTTTAACCCTGTCCAAAAGCCTACATTACGGTCCAAAGAAAGACCTTCCGACTAATCACTGAGGATGCCATATCAAGTGTCGGTGAAAGTATGATCTCCCTGCATCATGGGTAATACCTTCGTTCTCAGAACAATGAGAGAAAATGATAAAATGAGAGAGTCTTATCGGTGAAAACCCTCATGGGCACCGTAAGGCGACGGAGAGTTGAGAAAAAAAGCAAAATGAGAGAGGCTTGATGGTGAAAACCCTCCAGGGCACTACAAGTCGATTGAGGATTGTGGATCAAATGGGACAATTGAAGCGCTGAAGCCCAGTTTCACAGCGAAGAGGTACAATAAAAGTTGAATATTAGACTTGCTTGAGAGATTAGGCCACTCGATCCAAAGGTGCATGTCATGGTCATTAGAGTTGGTATCCACATCTGATAAGTTTCTACTTAGTAATTTTCTTGTTAAGTATCATCTCTTTTCCTTGTCCCTTATTTTGTTCCTCTCGTTTTGTTAGAGTCCCTTCTTGAGTCTGTTTGGCCAGAACAAGTGAGAAATGGCTTTAAAATTTGCCACCAGCTTTCCAATTGCACAAAGCGGAGTTTGGCCATGCACATCACAATTGACATGGTTTTGAAGCATGGTGATAATTGAGGTTCAGGCAGTTGAGTGGATCTTGAATTTTGAGAATACAAAGATTCAACAACTCTCAAAATAAAAACACAATGCAACAAGTGAATGTGAGAGATTCAGGACAGAGGTTTTGTGGTCTAATTCCAACCAAAGGGTCAAACAACTCCTTGATAGCCCGAAGCAGCTAATCAGAATGAAGCATGGCAGTGGTGGAAGCAGATGCTCAGGAATAATGCCACAAACTAACCACCACATTTTCAAACTAACAAGATTTTATTTGTCTGAAGCAGGGGCAAGAAATATTTAAGTCCACATGGACCTCCTATGGGAAAAGCATGGTTCAGGGAGCAAAATTATATTCAAAATCCTCCAAGATGTGAGCGTGGCTTAGGATTTAATTTTTGAGTTTTCAGGACCCTCCTGGATAATGGGATTTATTTTAAAGTTTTCAGGACCCTCCTGGATAATGGGATTTAATTTTAAGTTTTCAGGACCCTCCTGCATAATGGGATTTAGTTTTAAGCTTTCAGGACCCTCCTGGATAATGGGATTTAATTTTAAGTTTTCAGGACCCTCCTGGATAATGGGATTTACTCTTAAATTTTCAGGACCCTCCTGGATAATGGGATTTAATTTTAAGCTTTCAGGACCCTCCTGGATAATGGGATTTAATTTTAAGTTTTCAAGACCCTCCTGGATAATGGGATTTAGTTTTAAGCTTTCAGGACCCTCCGGGATAATGGGATTTAATTTTAAGTTTTCAGGACCTTCCTGGATAATGGGATTTAGTTTTAGAATTTTCAGGACCCTCCTGGATAATGGGATTTAATTTTAAGTTTTCAGGACCCTCCTGGATAATGGGATTTAATTTTAAGTTTTCAGGACCCTCCTGGATAATGGGATTTAATTTTAAGTTTTCAGGACCCTCCTGGATAATGGGATTTAATTTTAAGTTTTCAGGACCCTCCTGGATAATGGGATTTAATTTTAAGTTTTCAGGACCCTCCTGGATAATGGGATTTAGTTTTAGAATTTTCAGGACCCTCCTGGATAATGGGATTTAATTTTAAATTTTCAGGACCCTCCTGGATAATGGGATTTAATTTTAAGTTTTCAGGACCCTCCTGGATAATGGGATTTAATTTTAAGCTTTCAGGACCCTCCTGGATAATGAGATTTAATTTTAAGTTTTCAGGACCCTCCTGGATAATGGGATTTAATTTTAAGTTTTTAGGACCCTCCTGGATAATGGGATTTAATTTTAGAATTTTCAGGACCCTCCTGGATAATGGGATTTAATTTTAAGTTTTCAGGACCCTCCTGGATAATGGGATTTAATTTTAAGTTTTCAGGACCCTCCTGGATAATGGGATTTAATTTTAAGTTTTCAGGACCCTCCTGGATAATGGGATTTAGTTTTAAGTTTTCAGGACCCTCCAGGATAATGGGGTTTTAATTTTAAGTTTTCAGGACCCTCCTGGATAATGGGATTTTAATTTTTAGTTTTCAGGACCCTCCTGGATAATGGGATTTAATTTTAAGTTTTCAGGACCCTCCTGGATAATGGGATTTTAATTTTTAGTTTTCAGGACCCTCCTGGATAATGGGATTTAGTTTTAAGTTTTCAGGACCCTCCTGGATAATGGGATTTTAATTTTAAGTTTTCAGGACCCTCCTGGATAATGGAATTTTAATTTTTAGTTTTCAGGACCCTCCTGGATAATGGGATTTTAATTTTAAGTTTTCAGGACCCTCCCGGATAATGGGATTTAATTTTAAGTTTTCAGGACCCTCCTGAATAATGGGATTTAGTTTTAGAATTTTCAGGATCCTCCTGGATAATGGGATTTAATTTTAGAATTTTGAGAGATTTGTAGGTAGCATGATCCAATTAACATTCACGTTTATGCCCCAATCCCAAACTGGGGCAGAAAAAAATTTCTTTTGTTTTGTTTGTTTTGCTGTAATGTCAGGCACCCACCTGGATAATGAGGGAAATCATTTCATAAATCAGTTCATGCTTGAAGTAGCAGAAGCGCGGCAAGAATGCGAGTCAATAAGCCGAGGTGATCAACATAAGTAATTTCAATCCAGAATAGAAAAGAAAAACAAAAAAAAAGGGAAAAAGAAAAAGAAAAAAAGAGAAAATGGAGGCGAGTCCAAAATGCAGAGGCCGAGACAAGAGGTGGATCGCTAAAGACATGACTAAAGTCACAAGCACTGCATGTCCAGTTTTGATTCGAAAAGAAGAAGAAAACGAGCAAACACCTACATCTAGCGAGCATCAAGGTTCAGATCTGAAGTCTGCATGAAGAACCATTCAAGAATCAAGATCAAGCTTCAGAAGACTTATAGATAGGAATCTTGTAACTCATAGTTGATAGGTTTAGTTAGCCTTTTTCATTTTCTGATTTGGATGTAATGGCAAGAACCGCGGACTAGAACCTCGACGGCACTCGACTCGACTCTCCACCTCGGTACACTTCATCGTCTCATTCACTTCTGAATTACACGTGGCTTGATTTCTCTATAGCCGAGGATATGTAGGCAGCTCAGATACCAGAGCTCGGTTACATTCTCTTTTCTTCTAGTTGGTCTTTAAACAAGGGTCAGGTCAAAAATCATGTCTAGTCGTTCTTTGTCTGAAAATACTTTGTATTTTCAGTCAAAGAGGGGCAGCTGTAGACACGTAATTTTTGACCATACCCGAAATTTCACCCGTTTTATCGTAGAATAATTAATTTAGGTCTCATATAGTTATTTCCACTAATTTTAACTCTTTTACATTATTTTTATCCAAAATTGAAAAATACAAAAATAGTTTCACTTTTAGTTTTTGATTTTAATTTAATTAATTAGAAATGATTTCATAATTTTGTAGTTATTATTTTAGGAATTCATAGTTTTAGTCTAGTAACATTAAATGGCCACTTTTTAAAGATAAATTTGGCCCAATTCATATATAGCCCATTATTCTCAAGCCCATACTATCCTAACCTAAAAATAACCCCAAAACCCTAGACAACATATACTACAATACCTACCCTAGCACACAAGAAGAGACCCCAGCCGCCTCCTCTCTTTCACCATTCTCCTTCACAAAACATAACATTAGCTACACAAAAGAGAATAGCCGCCGGTAACCAGCGATTCCAAGAGGCAGCCGCCGGCCAGCCCCTCCATCTCCACCAATAGCCGCCACCCACATCCCATCTCTTCTTGATGATAACAAGAATACACAAAAGAATAAAAAAAAACCCTAAGAGCTGAAAAACAAGAGAAACGGCCGCCCAAGCCATCTCTTCTTCATCAACAAAAGAAAAGAAAAACTCTAGCACACAAAAAAAACCCCTACAGCCGCCAGCCTCCATCCCAAACCAGCCACCATCCAGCCACCTGCCGCCGTCCCAACAACTCTTCTTCCTCACCTTGACATCCAAAACATCATAACCACCCATCGCTACCAGCCTTAACCGCCGGAGACAACAAAAAACCCTAGAGTTAACACCTTCAACCACCGCCGTCGCTCTTCTTTTTCACGACAACAGCCGCCGACGAAAACCATCAACGGACTAGCGACCAGCATCTAAGCCATCTGAACGCGTCGTTCAAGCCAGCAAGAAACCGTCTCACCACATACCCCCTCTAAAACCTTCTACCGGAACTAATATCCCTAACGTCACAAACTCGCCGGAAATCTAGCAGTGACCTTCATCAGAAACGCACACACACACTCGTTGAGCCAGGAAAATCATACAAAAAATAAAAGAAAATTTGTTCCCAAGTTATTAAGATTCAGATTTCAAAAATATAAAAAAAAATGGATTCTGCTCTTGTTCATCTCAATTCTGAATTTTGCTTCAAAAATAGAGTCTAAGATGAGGCCGGTTTGAGTTCTGTCACTGCCTGTCGAGGTTTCCGGGCAGGTTCACATTTGCGGTATGGATTTGAAGTGCTATTGTCGAATTTTGATTCCTCTTTCATTCAAGAACAACGTTGTTGCTGCTTAAACTTGCAAGGAGGCTTTTCATTAATTCAACAATAAAGGTTATATTGGTCCCGCTTAAGGTTCATTCCTCCCCTGTTCTTACTCAATCCAAATTGCCATCATGTGCTAGCCTACGTTTGTTTGCACCTATGATTTAATTTATTGCTTTGTGATTGGTTTTTGATTTCCTTTTATTAGACTCATTTGGTTTGGATCGTTGTTTGTGTTTTTAACAAAAGACAACATGTGAATTTTGATATTATGAATACATATGGACATGTGAGTTGAGAAGGGACAGTGAGTAGTGAGCTAAATGATTAAATCGGATTAGGCAATGACGATTCTAACAGAATTGGGAGAATTGGGTTTAAGAGAGATGTCATGCTTTATTGATTTCGTTATTACAAGACTACACATGGCTAGATAAACTTTAGGATTTTTTGTTAATTCGAGGCGAAAGGTTGTTCCCGTAGCTAAATTTATCCGGGGAATGCCCCGTGAAGTTTGTATATATTATTATCCGGGGTATGCCCCGAAGAACTATGTAGATATTTGGGAGGCCTTGACGAGCATGGTCGATAAGTCGTAGTATAGGTTAGCTTAGGATTTTTCTTTTACTTTTCATTTTCTTTTATTTAGGTGGGGACGACCTCGAGCCTCTTATGTGTTTATTCTATTTTTTTTTTGTGTGTTTTACCTCAATTTGAATGTTTTAATAGCCAACTTGATCATGTACGCAACCGTGACCTTCACGGGACTTGGGGAATGCCTAACACCTTCTCCCCGAGTCAAATGAACCCCCTTACCCGAATCTCTGGTGCAGACTTAGTTTTGGAGTCTAAAGTGTTTTAAAGGAAAATCATTTTAAAAAAAACGGTGGCCTGGCACACCGAAATCAATGTCAGGTGGCGACTCTGAGTTATTTCCTTTTTAAACACAAATTTTTGTCACTTTCAAAAATAGAAAAACCCTTTTCAAGCCTTTTTATTAAATTTCTTTTATTTATTTAAGAGGGTTTAGTGGAAAAGTTTGTTTTTGGTAAAAAAAAAAGGGGTGTGACAATCCCTTTTTTTGCATGATCCAAATTATACCGAAAAACGAACAAACGCATAGTTTCCATAAATTACTCTATCCCTAGAAATATTAGGGGTATCTGTATTCTTGATCCCCCATGAAATTATTATTATCTTCTGTTCATGAATCTCAAAATAATATACAGTTGAAAGAGTTTATCCGGAAGGAATATTGAGATTATTATGTATTTTGCTTGCATTTCACTCATTTATACATGTGTATTGACCCATGACCATATGGCATTATATACGTGTATATATGTAAATATATGTATATGGGATATGGTATATGTTGATAATTTGCCCACAATGGACAAGACGATATGATGGGATGTCCTTAGTGGCTTGATGATATTACGTACACTCATACATATGCATGGCACGCCATTTATACGCACATGCATGACATTATAAACGTTTTAGAATTTACAAAGTTATTCATATTTAAAGATGCATTTCCTTATTCCATGTTTCATCTATGTCTTTTACGTACTAATTTCATATTTCGTACTAACGCCCTATTTCACGGGGCCTGCGTTCCATGCCCGCAGGTGTATGTTGGAAAGTTGACGGTCTCCCTTCTTAGGATCCTTGATCAGCGAGAGTTGGCGTGCTCCACTTGATATATATATATATATATATATATATATATATATATATATATATATATATATATATATATATATATATATATATATATATATATATATATATATATATATATATATATATATATATATATATATATATATATATATAACGTGGCTCAGTCCTGTCTTTGTACAGTTTTGTTTCTACTAAAGGTCTGTAGAGAGTATGTCTAGTTGGGTTGTATGTGGCCTTGTCGGCTTTCAATTTTGTATGTATAATTGTCTATAGCAGCCTTGCCGGCTCGCCCATTGTATTCTACCTATATACATACATATGTCTTGAAAGCAGGTTTCCTTCATATATGTTATTTTCATAATTCAGCTGATGTTATACAGGTTCATATCCTAGACGCATACTTAGGAGTGTTTGACATGTATGACTCAGGCACCCGTCGTAGCCCATCCATTTGGGATGTGACATGTTCGACTTGTTGTTGCATTGGCAATCACCATTGGAACCGCCCGGTTCCCGTTATTATTAGTCATTTTTGTAAAAGAATAATACAAACACATGTTAAAATCACGTAGATTTTAATCTCCAGCGTAGTAGAAACCACAAAGGTTTTAGTCTCCAGCATAGTGAATATAACATAAATAGAGAAAACAAAATCTAATTCCTTAAGCTTGTTAGTAAACTGTATTTGTAAAATAATCATAGAAAATAAAATAATATAAATAGAAATATATAAAAAATATAAATTAATTCGAGCTCATTGAATTCACAATGTTTCCTTAAGGAATTTAATCCCTCCCAGTACCCAAGGTTATGGATTAGTTCCTCCTATGATAGAATGAATTACACACTGGTGTAGTGGTACTTCAAACACCAGTATTTTAGCAAACACAAAGTTCGGTAGCAAATCACATTTACTGTTGTTTTATTTGAAGTTAAAATAATGCAAAAGAAGGAGGAGAAACTTAGAAAATTGTATGGAAATTCTAAGAGAAAGGACTTGTATTTATAACAAATGTTGGGCTAAATTTTTGAAAAGGTGCAACTCTTTAGAATGGTTGTTTATGCAAAACGGCCATAGCATCAGTGTCGTAACATAAATAACTATTTACTCAACAATAAAGAGGAAAGATTGAAGAGGGCAGTTAATTTTCTGTTACCAAAATAGAAAATAGAAAAATGGAAATAGTTGGATTTTAATATTAATAATATTGGATTTAATAATAATATTTTACTATTAAAGCATATATTTAATAACATTTCTATTATTATTTACTATTAACAAACAAATTCGGTCCAAAAAATTAATCGATCAATCGATCATTTGACCAATCCAAATCCGAAGTCGGAGCCGAGCCGAGCAGCGTTGATATAGTACCAGTTATGCCTGATGACAAGCAGTGTTGATTGGAGAGGTTTGGTAGACTTTAGCCTCCGACTTTCATTAGTGCAGAGGGCGAAGGTGCCTAGGGCTTCTTGGACAAGTGTTAGAGGATTCTTCGTACTGCGGGTATTCTGGAGACCAGTGGAGTCGCATTCACTACTTTTTAGTTTTCTGGAGCTGTTTTCACTTGGTGGGAGGCTTAGGAGCGGTGTAGGCATGTCGGTGCAACACCTCTTACCCGACATTAATTCTCCATTATTTTCTTGAAGAAGTATGCACCACATTCCCGTAGAGAGGAGTTGCGTAGATAGTTTGAGCAATTGCGTCAAAATGATATAATTATGATGCAGTATGAGAGGAGGTTCTCAAAGTTAGTATGTCATGCTATTTGGCTAGTTCTCACGGATAGGGAGAGGATCAAGAGGTTCATTGATGACCTCACTTATCAACTACGAATTTTTCTGACTAGGGAGAATGTATTTGGCGTTTCTTTTGAGAAGGTAGTTGACATTACTAGAGAGATAAAGTTAGTTCCCCGCTATGAGCGAGTTGAGAGGGAGTCCAAGAGGCCTCGGGGATATGGTAATTTTGGTGGTGTACCTTCTGGAGGTCAGTTTCAGCACAGTAGAGGTTTTCCATGCAGACATGCTCAGTCAGCTCGTTCGGGTAACTGTGGTGGGTCATCTGGCCATGGTTCTCATAGTTCACATTAGGTTCACTCATCTCTTAGTGCCCTTCCAGCCAAGGGTTCGACTCTTGCACCATCGGTTCAGAGTTCATCTATGCTTGGTTCTTCTAGTGGGTATCCGGGTGCTCGGGGGTCCCTTAAGCCCTCATTGCCAGTGGCCGATAGAGGTTGCTTATAGAGTGGAGAACTGGGTCATATCAAGAGGTTTTGTCCCCGTATTATGAGAGGTTCCTAGCAGAGAAATCAGCAATCGGCTTTAGCACCAGTTACTTCCTCACCTGCCTAGTCAGCTCGGGGTAGAGGTCCGTCAGGTAGGGGTCACCCTAGAGGGGGAGGTGATAACGTTATAGGAGTTATTGCTTTATATGTTGTGATTACATGTATTGTCTCAGTTTGCCACATAGATTTCTCTATATTATTTGACCCTGGTTTCACTTATTCATATGTGTCATCATATTTTTCTCATTATTTGGATACTCCCCGTGAGTCTCTTGTTTCATATGTTCGTGTATCTACTCTGGTGGGGGATACTATTATAGAATCGGTCTTGTGTGGTGACTATTGGGGGTTTAGAGACCCGAGTGGATATTTTGTTGCTTTGTATGGTGGATTTTGATGTGATATTATAGACTGGTTGTCTTCGTGTCGCGCTATTTTGGACTGTCATGCTAAGATAGTGACGTTGCTTATGTTGGGTGTGCCTCAGATTGAGTGGCGAAATTATACATATTATGTTCCTAGTAGGGTGATTTCGTTTTTAAAGGCTCAGCGGATGGTTGAAAAGGGTTATCTTTCTTACTTGTCCTTCGTGAAGGATGTTAGTACGGAGGCTCCTCCCACTAATTCAGTGCCGATAGTAAGGGATTTCCCATATGTGTTTCCTGCATACCTGTTGGGCATGCCCTCGAATAGGGGTATTGACTTTAGTATTGATTTGGTGTCGGGCACTCGATCCATTTCTATTCAGCAGTATCATATGGCATCAACGGAGTTGAAGGAGCAACTTCAGGAACTCCTGGATTTTATTAGGACTAGTTTGTCGCCACAGGGTGCACCTGTCATATTTATGAAGAATAAGGATGGCACTATGAGGATAAGCATTGATTACATGCAGTTGAACAAAGTCACAATCAAGAATAAGTATCCTTAGCATCATATTAATGATTTATTTGACCAGCTTCAGGGAGTGAGGTGTTCTCAAAGATTGATCTCAAGTCGAGGTATCAGTAGTTGAAGATCAAGGAATCAGATATTCTTAAGACAACTTTCAGGACCCGATATGGTCATTATGAGTTCCTTGTGATGTCTTTTGGCTGACCAATGCCCCAGCAATGTTCATGCATATGATGAACAGAGTGTTTTGGCCATATCTAGACTCATCTGTTATTGTATTCATTGATGATATTTTTGGTATACTCTAATAGTTATAAGGAGCATACCGAGCATAAGAGTTGTATTGCAGTGGTTGAGGGAGGAGAAACTTTATTTAAAGTTCTCCAAGTGTGAGTTTTGTCTTAGTTCAGTGGCTTTCTTGGGACATGTGGTGTCCAATAAGGGTATTTAGGTTGATCCGAAGAAGATAGAGGCAGTTCAGAGTTGGCCTAGACCGTCTTCAGCCACAGAGATTCGCAACTTTCTTGGTTTGGCGGGTTGTTACCGTCGGTTCGTTCAGGATTTTCATCTATAACATCACCCTTGACCAAATTAACTTAAAAGGGTGCTCATTTTAGGCGGTCAGATGAGTGTGATGCGAGCTTTCAAAAGCTCAAGACTACCTTAACCACAACTCCAATGTTAGTTTATTCATCAGTTTCAGGTTCATATACGGTGTAATGCGATGCTTCTAGAGTTGGTATTGGGTGTGTGTTAATGCAGAAGGGTAGAGTGATTGCTTATGCTTCTTGTCAGTTGAAGTCCCATGAGAAGAACTACCCTGTTGACGATTTGGAGTTGGCTGCCATTGTCCACGTGTTGAATATTTGGAGGCACTATCTCTATTGGTGTGTCTGTGAGGTGTTTACTGATCATCGTAGCCTCCAACACTTGTTCAAGCAGAAATATCTCAATTTAAGGTGGGGGAGATGGTTGGAGCTGCTAAAGGACTGTGATATTACTATTTTGTACCATCTGAGGAAGGCCAATATAGTGGTCGATGCTTTGAGTAGGAAGGCGGTGAGTATGGAAGTTTGGCATATATTCATGTTGGGGAGAGACATCTTGTAGTTGATGTCCAGGCCTTGGCCAATTGGTTTGTTGGGTTGGATATTTCGGAGCCTAGTTGAGCCTTAGCTTGTGTGGTTTCTCGATCTTCCTTGTTTGATCGCATTAGAGAGCGCCAATATGATGATGCTCGTTTGCTTGTTCTCAAGGATAGAGTTCGGCATGACGATGCCAAAAATGCGACAATTGGTAATAACTGGGGTATTAAGGATGAAAGATCATAAATGTGTGCCCAATGTAGATGGGCTTCAGTAGTTGATTCTGGAGTAGGACCATAGCTCGCAGTGTTCCATATATCGGGGTGCCACTAAGATGTACCAGGATTTGAGACAACCCTATTGGTGGAGAAGAATAAAGAAAGATATAGTGGGATTTTTAGCTCGGTGCCTCAGTTGTCACCAAGTGAAATACGAGCATCAGAGGCCGTGTGGCGTGCTTCAGCAGATGGATATTCCATAGTGGAAGTGAGAGTGGATCACCATGGATTTTGTAGTTGGACTCCCACGAACTTTGAGGAAGTTTGATGTTATTTGGCTGTGGATTGGCTGACCAAGTCCGCGCACTTCATCCTATGTGTACTACCAATTCTTTAGAGCGATTAACTGAGCTTTATATCTGAGAGATTGTTTGCTTGCATGGTGTCCTAGTTTCCATTATTTGAGATAGAGGTACTCAATTCACTTTTTAGTTTTGGAGAGTCGTGCAATGATAGCTGGGTACTCAGGTTGAGTTGACCATAACTTTTCACCATCAGACGCATGGGTAGTCTGAGTGAACTATTCAAATATTGGAGGACATGTTACACACTTGTGTTATTGATTTTAGTGGTTCATGGGATCAGTTTCTACCGCCCGCAGAGTTTGCATATAAAAACAATTATCAGTCGAGTATTCATATGGCTCCGTGTGAGGCTTTGTATGGCAGACGGTGTGATTCCCAGTAGGTTGGTTTGAGCCAGGCGAGGCCAGGCTTTTGGGTAGACTTGGTACATGATACTTTGGACAAGGTGAAAGTGATTCAGGAGCGGCTTCGTACAACACACTCAAAATAGATGAGTTATGTCGACAGGAAGGTTCGTGATGTGTCTTACATGGTTATAGGGAAGGTCCTACTAAAGGTTTCACCCATGAAGGGTGTTATGAGATTTGGGAAGAAGGGTAAATTGAGTCCTCGATTCATTGGGCCTTTTGAGGTGCTTCGGAGGATTGGGGAGGTCGCTAATTAGCTTACTTTGCCACCTAGCTTGTCGAGTGTGCATCCGGTATTTCATATTTCTATGCTCTAAAAGTATTGGTGACCCGTCTTATGTTTTGGATTTCACCACGGTTAAGTTAGGCAGTGATTTGACTTATGAAATGGAGCTAGTGGCTATTTTGGAGTGGAAGACCCGCAAGTTGAGATCAAAGGATATTTATTCAGTGAAAGTGCAGCGGGGAGGCTGGCCCGTAGAGGAGGCTGCTTGGGAGACTGTGTAGGAGATGCACAACAAATATCCTTGTCTATTTGAGGGTTGAGGTATGTTTCTTAACTTGTTCAAGGACAAACGTTTATTTAAAAGGGGGAGGATATAACAACCCAGTCGGTCGCTTCATGGGTTACAATCTCACTTCCCCCACTTCTTCTTCTTTGTGCATTGTTCAGTTATATTTTGTCGTATCATGTTGGTTTGTTCGGGTTTGGTGTGGTCGTGGAGTGGAATGAGACACTTAGTCTCTTATTTAAAAGCTTATGTTGGAAAAGTTAACCGGATGTTGACTTATGAGTAGAAGGTCTCGAATGTGAATTCTGATGGTTCGGATAGCTTCGTTAGGTGATTTTGAACATAAGAGCAATTTCACAATGTATTTTTAAGGTCTGTGGTATATTTAGGCTTGAATTGGTGAAATTGGAAATTTGGCGTTTTCCGGTTGGCAGTGGAAATATTGATATCAGTGTGTAAGTGGAATTTCGGAAATTGGAATAGGTCTGTTATGTCATTTGTGACACATGTGCAAAATTTCAGGTTATTCGGCTGAGGTTTAATAGGTTTTGGTATTGTTTGCGGAATTAGGAAGTTAGAAATTCGTAAGCTTGAATCCGAGGGTGATTTAATATTTCGGTGTTGTTTGAGTATTTCGAATGTTTGAATAAGTTTGAATCGTGGTATATGACTTGTTGGTATTTTTGGTTGGGGGTTCTAAGAGCTCGGGATGAATTCGGATGGTTAACAGAAAGATTGGAACTTGGTTTGAGCAGTTGAAGTTGTTGCTTTTATCATTTCTGCACAGGTGTGAGGTTGCAGATGCGAGAGGGAGGTCGTAGATGCAGTTTTGGATCAATTGCAGCTTGACCGCAAGTGTGGTGGCTATATTGCACCAGTGAGGCCGCATGTGCAGGCGTGTAGCCGCAGATGTGAAATGTGTGCGGATAAGTGGAATTCGCATATGCGCTTGTTTGATAGTAGGTGCGGTAGCGCGGGTGTGGTCACTGGACCACGGGTATGAACCTCATGGGCAGAAACTATAAAAGCCTCACTTCACTTCTGCCATTTCTTCACCATTTTTTTATGAGTTGTAGCTTGGGGATTGTGATTTCAAAGGGGAATCAAGTATTTTCAGGTATGGTAATTATTCCATTGTTTTAATCATGATATTGGTCGGAAGTTAGAGAAGAAATTGGGAGATTTTGGGCTTGAAATTTGAGAGTCTAAATTCGGGATTTGAGGGGCCATTTGATGTCCGATTTTGATGATTTTGGTATGTATAGACTCAGGAGTGAAAGGAGTTTCTAGTTTTGCAATTTTTGTTGGATTTCGAGACGTAGGCCCAGGGAGAAAATTTGGTATTTTGGGCCTAAGTTGATAATTTTTGTGTGGGTTCATTCCTTTAGCGTGTATTGATGATAATGTACTAATTTTGGTTAGATTCAGAGCATTTGGAGGCCAGAGTGGGAGGCAAGGGCATCACAGGTTAGAGTTTTGGCTTGGTTTGAGGGTTCGAAACGCCGAACTATGTGTATAATTAAATATTAAGGTGGTAAAAATGCCAAGTGACGGACGTATGAGCGTGCACTGTGAGGATTGCGTCCTGGATCACTCAATGGCACCACTTAGTGACTCTTTCTTGTTGATACATGTGTAGTTATTATGTGATTTAGTTAAACAAATTTTACAAATATAGAATTTCTAATCCAATATGAATTTGCTATAAAATTTGATAGATATAGTGCATTATATTTCACCTAATTTTTTTTCTAGAAACTTCTTAATTTATATAATGATGCAAAAAACCAAATCAAGTTAAGCTTAATTGATTTGGTTGAGCTTTAGAAGAGAAGGAAGATACTGAAAGGGTTTTATGTGAATACACCCCCCATAACAATTACTTTTCATGGTTTGCTCCTCCCCACCAACCAGTGAGACCCCATCAACCCTCAATACCAACATCACTACAACCACTGCAACAACACACAACCATCAACCACAATTTTAACTCACCACCAAAAAATTCAACACTTCAAGAAAATCAGCACCAAGCATAAAAAGACAACGACCTACCGGAGACGCTCGTGGAATCCTTGATCCTGAATAACCTTCTAATGATTTCCAGATCAGGAAATATAGAAAAAACACACCTACCATGCTTATGATCTCAACCCTACAAGACAATTTATTACCAACAGTCCTTTAAATCCTCACCACTTACTACCACAATTAGATTTATCACTGGCTCCAGAAGAGAGCATCTCATCTCATAAAGATTTAGTGAAAAAATGCTATGGAATTGCCGGGGAGCTCATAATCAAGAATTCCGCCGGAATCTCAAGTTCTTGCTCACATGGAACAACCCCTCTATCCTATGCCTCACATAAACAAAGATGACTGATCATACTGAGCTACTCATGGAGTTTAACTACACAGACTTAAATCCAAGTGGCAATAGGCCAATCAGAAGGTATAATTATTCTCTGGCGCGCCCATGAATTTGTTATAAATACAGTAGCAATCACAAGTCAAGAGATATACGCCTCTATCGAGGTAAATAAATCACCTTCATGGTTACTATTATTAGTTTAGGCTAGCAATAATTTTACTGATAAAAATATACTACGGAACAATCTACAAACACCTGTACATGGCTCCTATGTGGAGACTTGAGCGAGGTCTCCACCTCTAAGAAAAAATATGGTGGAACACATATTAATATAAAAAAATACCCCCACTTTTAATAAATGCCTTAATAATATTAAAATGATTGATTTAGGATTCTCAGGACCTAGATTCACCCAGACCAACAAACCTAATTTTAATCACAAAAAAACCATCCAAACACTATCATCATAGAAAGACTAGACAAATTCTTTGGTAACACTAAATGGCTAGAATTAATACAAGACTCAACTGTCAAGCACCTAACACGTACTCACTCTGATCACTGCCCCCTAATTTCTAACTTGACCAAACTTTACTTCAAACCTACTCCAACCTTCAAATTTGAAGCAATGTGGCTACAACACCCTCAATTTCAATATGTTGTAGCAAACCTTTGGCTAGACGAAAATGACTATTTTAAGAGCCTAAACAACTTCATAAACCTAGATAATCACTGGAACATTCACATCATTGGGAATATCTTTTACAAAAAAAAAAATTCCTAATTGCCCGACTGAAAGGACTTAAAAATATGCAACCAGGAAACAAAAACTCTTTCCACTATAATTTTGAAAATCAGCTAATCACATATTTCAATAACTGACTTCGAATAAAGGAGGAATACTGAAAATTAAGATCCCCATACAATGGCTTAACGACGAAGATGCTAATACATCATACTTCCACTTTTCCACAATAATAAGACAGAGACAAAATAGAATTCAAAGACTCGATGATTCACTATAAAATTGGACCACACCATTCGTGATACAATCCGTAATTACTACAAAGACCTTTTTACTACTCAATTAATATATTGCCAAAATAATATATTCCTACATTCTCAATTCAATCATAAATAATGACATCAAAATATTACAAAAAATCTTATCGACTTCAGAGATAAGAAATTCGGTAAACTCATTCAAACCTTTTAAAGCTCCTCAGCCGGATAGACTACATCCCATTTTCTTTCAAAAATTTTGGTCTGAAACAAAGAAAGTAGTAATACACACATGCCAATAATCTCTCCATACATCCACTACCACCTCCCCTCCCCCAATTAAATAAAACTAATATCATCCTTATCTCCAAGACTAACTTTCTTAAATCCATACACCAACAGAGACCAATCGGAAGATCATTACTAAAATTATTGTTAATAGAATCAAATCTCTTCTCCCCAAATTAATCAATCCAACTCAAAGCATATTTCTAAAAGGCCGTAAGTCAGCTGGCAATATCATCCTTGTACAAGAAATCATACATTCTTTTTAAAAAATAATAACGTAAAAAAGGAAATATGTTGATAAAAATTGACCTCGAAAAAGCTTTTGACCGATTAGAATGATCCTTCATTGGTTTTTTTCTAGAGCACTTACGATTTTTGCAACCCTTAATTAACCTCATAACATCATGTGTTACAAATTCCTTTATTTTCATAATTATCAATGGAACACCCACTCCTTCCTTTCAACCCTATAGAGGTATACGACAAGGAAACACGATATCACCATACTTATTCATCATATGTATGGAACTATTATCTCGCATTATCGATCATAATGAAGACATTCACCGGTGGACCCCCATACAACTAAATAGAAATGTTCAACCACTCTCGCACTCATGTTTGCAGATGACATCATCCTACTAGCACAAGCAACCACTTCCAATACTGCCACAATAATTGATATATTCCAACAATTAAGTGCAAAATCTGGACAAAGAATTAATTTTTCAGAAATTAAAACTTCTTTTCTCGGCTAATGTAAACCCTACCCTTAGCCAAGTGATATCAAATTCCTTAAATATCCTCGTTACCAATAATATAGCAAATACTTAGTAGTACTAATCACTCATAACCAACCTAAAACCGCTGATTACAAATACATTATTAATCAAACCACCACCAGACTATATGGCTCGAAATCAAATTTCTCTCACATTAGGGAAGGACAACTTTAATCAAATCAGTCCTAAACACGATTCCCACATACGCAATACAAATTAATTTACCATCACACAAACTAATCTACAAACTAGAATAAATTCAACGCAATTTCCTATGGGGCTCAACGAATCAAAAACGCAAATTGTATTTAATAAATTGGGATAAGGTCACCACTCCAAAATGCAAAGGGGGCTTGGGAATACAAAAATTATCCCAAAAAAATAAAGCCTTGCTAACAAATCTCCGTTGGCGTTACATACACGCCAATAATTCTCTGTGGGCGGATATTTCATTAGCAAAAAATGACCATCCACAAGAAAATTCCAATAATTTTCTATATAATAAAAAAGCACACATGGCTCATACATTTGGAAAAGCATGACTAAAAACATCAATTAATGTTGCACATGAACCAGTTGGAACATAACTAATTGTAAAAACATAAACCTTTGGTCTAACCACTAGATTGCAAATAACTTGTCTCTTAAATACCTAATTCAGGGACCTATCCTTAAACACCAACGATATAAACCAGTGGCACATCTCATACTACACTCCACCCGGGACACCTCTAATCTCACATTTCCATTGCCCCCACAAATCATGTTCGTCATACGAAACACTCAATTCCTTACAACCCAACAAGGAGAAGATACACCCTACTGACACCACTCAAACGATGGTTCATTTACCACTTCCTCAACGTACCTATATATATCTCTTAAAGATACTCACCATAAAATAAACTTCCCCAACAATTGGATCCTGGAACTAACCGCACTACAAAAAATAAAATATTTTTCTGGCATTTTTCACATGAGAAACTTCCAACCAAATCTCTTATATGCTACAGAAACATCATTAATAACCCATATTGTTCGAATTGTATTAATATCCTAGAGATATCCAACATATTTTTTTTACACTACAAACCAGCAAGCACCTTGTGGCGCCACCTCCGTATTAAAATACCTACAACCAATCTCATGCACCGGTTATACAAGATCTGCACCTCACATACACCAATTCAATTAAACTCCAGCACTTATATACCATCTTTCATCTTGACACCCATTCTCTTGTGGCAACTTTGGATTAACACACAATAATAACCATTTCAAAAATCAAAACCACCTAATAGACACCACCACATCTACTCTCTAGCATTTCAAGTCTATTATTTAATAAATATCTCTAACAAAAAAACTAAGGCTATAAGAGAAATTACCATTCGGGCTAAACCGCCTATTAAACTCAACATAGACGGGGCTTATGACCCAACAAATTACCATGAAGGAGTAGGAGGAGTTTTCGCGACCCCACAAGACAATGAATATATGGCTTTGCAATACATCTACCAAGTACAAACGCCCTACGGGCTGAACTACTGGCACTCTATCATGGACCGACAATTGCTGGCAAACGAAGACTCTGTCCATTAATTATTGAAATAGACTCGCGTGTATTACTTTAAATACTTTAAACTGGAAGTCCAAGATACTTACAACTCATAACATCATGCAGGTCAATGATTCAGGAACTCAACATACAACAACTCAACCATACAACATGAGAAAGAAGTGGAGTTGCAGATGCACTAGCAAAAATTAAAAAATCAAACACACGATCACCCCATACCCAAACTTGTATTTTGAAGAACCCCCCTATCATCATGCATATATATTATGATGCAATTGGCACGTCCAACCACCTTTAAATTATCTCATGTATTGTTGCACTCGATTATTAAGTATCAATATAAATTTTCATTCTGGATTTTTTTTCTATTACCGACCACTAAGCTCTAGCACCATGCATAGAGTAGACAAAATGTATTTGAATTCCTACAAGAACATTAAAGATTATTTACACTTAATATTTACATCAATCAAACAAATATATGAAACATGTTTTAATTATGAACTTTTATCTGTTAATCATAATCAATTATTGCACATTTTCTTCTTATTTTTATCACTAACCCTAATAAATTTCTAATGTAACTTGGTATAGATACTAGTTGGGTAGTTTTTTCCCCATATTAATTATGTGAATGCCTTGGTCCCGTAAGAATTTGTGTCATGTAAAATTAGTTAGCGAACATTTTAATTATAACCACATCTGATGCTATATTACTTTTTGCAAAACTTGACAAGTGACATTATCCTGTTTTCTAGAGAAAAATTGGTTTAATTAGATGATTGACTAATTGTTGTTGTTCCACAATTTCGATCAAGCACCACACATTTTTCACTGGAATGAATTTTTTTAAAATAAGATTTGTCTAAAAAGAAAATCATTTCATTTAAGATAGCTTCTTGTCTAAAACTTTCCACTTTGCACTTACAACTTGTTTGGATAGTTGTTATGTATCGTATATAGTATCATAATGTATTGCATTGGATTGTATCATATCGCTTCGATGTATATAATATATGGATAAATGGTATTGTTTGCTGTCATTTCATGATGTCATGCACTAATAATATGAAGAATAAATTTGCACTGTTATAAAAAAAAGGTATGAGCTTATATAAAAAAATATGGTAAATGTTAAAATAAGATTATTTAAATATAAGAAAGGACAATATGAGGAAAAAATAAGATAACAATAAATTTTACGATATAATATAAATAAAATTTAAGTAACAATAAAAATAAAAATATTATATTTAAAGCAACAATAAGACAAAATACAACATGTAACAACCATACAAATAAGTTATTAAACTTTTAGGGTGTGTTTGGTATGAAGGAAAATATTTTCTGGAAAATGTTTTCCAATTTTCTCATGTTTGGTTGGCTTAAATGTTTTGGAAAACATTTTTCTTATCAATTCATTTTCCTTATCAAAAGAAGGGAAAACATTTTCCAAAGCTCCTTCTCAACCATTCTCACTCTCACCAACCCACCCCACACCCTCTCCAAAAAATAATTTTTTTTTTAGAAAAATTTCAGTTTTTCCGTTACCATCCACCCTACTACCCCTCCACCCCACCCCGCAAAAAAAATTCTTTTACCTTAATTTTTTTTCTATAATTTTAAATTTCTGTTTTCTTATTTTTCTGCACCACCCACCCCCACCCCTACCCCCTCCCCCTCCCCCCGCACAAAAAAAATTACTTCTCCCCCGCACAAAAAAAAATTACTTTCTTTTTTGTAATTTAAATTTTTATTTTTTTTCGATTTACTGCCCCCTCCCCCCCTCCCCAGCCCCACCCCCCCTCCCCAAAAAAAATTTTTTAATATATTTTTCAGTTTTTAATTTTATTATTTATCATTTAAAGACTCAATATTTTACAAGTTCCAAAATTATGAGTTCGGAAGTTTACGGGTTTAGAAATTATAAATTTACCGATTCGAAAATACGCGATTTTTATGTTAAAAAGCAAAGCATCACATTAGTTCCTTTAGATTGTGTCAATTTTTAGAGACTTCGGGAAGGAGAGGGGTGGGGGAGGTGGGAGGAGGGAGGGGTAGGAGAGTTGCAAAAAAAATATTTTTCTAAAAAAAACTATTTTTTACTCTCTAACCAAACATAGAAAATATTTCCCGGAAAATGTTTTCCACTTACTAACCAAACAAGAGAAAATAAGTGATAAAATCACTCATTTTCCATGAAAATATTTTCTAGGAAAACATTTTCTAGGAAAATATTTTCTATGGAAAACATTTTCCTTCATACCAAACACACCCTTAATTAAACTTGATTATTGCTTTCATAACAAACTTTCTTTCAATGTTTAGAGTAACCATTTCGTTTCTAAAAAATCTTGAAGCGGAACTTGACCCGAAATTGTCGGGCTGTAACGTCATTTCCCTCCATGTTAAACCCCTTATTCTCTTCATTACAAAACCGCTAAAACCATCCCAAACCCATAGCCTTATCCCCTCATTCTCACTCCTTTCCCAAATGCACTTCCACTTCTCCTTACTATAATATTTTTCAAATTTCACCTCCAATGGCTGCCATTTCCATACACTACTTACCTTTCAATTCCAAATTCACTCTCCCAATTCCCTGTCCATCAATTTCTCGGTCAATTAAGGCGTCGGTATCGTCGCAGCCGCGGAAAACCAGAAGAAGAAAACAGACACAACAGCAGCAACATCAGCTGAAGACGGGGGAAGATGACGGTTCTATGGCATCCGGAACTGAAAAAGTTTTGCGGCTTGTTTTTATGGAGGAATTGATGGAACGCGCTCGAAATGCTGATTCTAAAGGCGTATCTCAAGTGATTTATGATATGATTGCTGCTGGTCTCTCCCCTGGACCTCGTTCTTTCCATGGATTCGTTGTTTCTCATGTCCTGAACCGCGACAATGATGGCGCTGTAACTCCCTTTCCTATAAGCTTTTCTTCTCTTTTCTGTTTTAATTGCTTGGCGATATGTTTTATTTAATTCGTACTCCATCCATCTCATTTTATGTGGCGTTATTTGATTGGGCATTGTATTAAGAAAGAAAAACCATAGACATATTGGGAGTTTAAAGTTAAAATATTTCTAAATATAGAACTGTTATTAGCTCCTTGATAGTTTCAAGACAGACAAACTCGCACTGACATATGAGCATCGTTTACTTGGTTTCCCTTTTCTTCTGCTTTTTCCAATTAGTCTGTATGTCTTCACCCCATGTCTGATTTGTTATATAAGCTTGATTGTCATCCTCGTCTCGGAATTAAGCCTCCCTTTTTATGGTATGTCCTCTAACCGTGAACTCTTCTGCACGTAAATTAGGTGTCTGTTGCTTGTACGAGCTGCTTGTGTATTAACTGTTTTATGCTAACTGTATTTCATGAAAGCCATTATTGCTGTATCTGACCAAACAAATTATAGTGACATAAGAAAATGAATTTGGCCACCCTATATGATTGGATAAACCGCAGGATTGAACTCATCTAATATCATGCAATGACAGATGCATGCTCTTAGAAGGGAGTTGAGTGAAGGTCTTCGGCCTCTACATGAAACATTTTTGGCATTGGTTCGTTTGTTTGGTGCCAAGGGTCTTGCTACGAGAGGCTTAGAAATTCTTGCAGCAATGGAGAAACTGAAATATGACATTCGCCAAGCTTGGCTGGTTCTTGTTGGTATGGTGAAAACAAGCTCCTAGCTTGATTTGTTGCTTTAATCTGATTTGTATTCTCATTTTTTGTTGAGTTTTAAGTTTGTCTTTTCCTTGGAGCAGAGGAGCTTGTACGGAGTAATCACCTAGAAGATGCCAACAAAGTGTTTCTCAAGGGTGCTGTGGGTGGACTCAAAGCAACTGATGAGATCTATGATCTCCTAATAGAACAAGATTGTAAAGTAGGAGATCACTCAAATGCCTTAACTATTGCCTATGAAATGGAGGCTGCTGGCAGAATGGCCACTACCTTCCATTTCAATTGTCTTTTGAGCGTACAGGTACTCCAGTATATCTATGATTTTTGTTGGATAAGAAGCTTAAATTTCAACATATTGAAAAAAGAAAATCCTACTAGAAATGTAATTTTCATTAATTGCAAAAAAGGCTGAAGCATCTCTAAGATGTAATTTTTATTTCTTTTTTGTGATGATAAAATCCTATAGCAACACATTCTGTACTGTTGCGATCTTTTATATAAAGTTAAGTTGCAAAGGATATTCTGAGGTTAGTCGAGTTTGAAGCTTAAAGAAGAGTATGGATTCTGGAGATTGATGGTCATATATAATTGCTTAGATTCTGTCATTACCAGAAAAATATATTATAGTGCGCGCATATTCATGTCATATCAAACATATCTAAATGTAGTTTTGCTGGCATTCTCATGGCCGGTGGAATTTCAACTGAATGGGCTCTTTGAAAAGGTGCAGAGTGTGTAGTATATGTGGAAATCTCTAGGTTTATATATTTGAGTTAAGCAAGTTAATGGGGGGTGATTTGGATAAGTGTTCTGACAACTTTTTAAGACCTATTTGCTCCTTCTTGTTTCAAGATTAGTGGAGCTTCTTTCTATTGTGTTGTTTCTATTTTGATGATATCTATTTCATTGGTTTTACAAACTATTGAAAGAATTTTAAAGCAAAAAGAGGCAAACTAGTCACATAGGAAATCTTTGATTAATTTTCGTTACAGCAACAGTGGATTTGTTAAATTATTAGGTTTCTCTAATTCTTTTCTTGCCAGGCTACCTGTGGGATACCTGAAATTGCTTTTGCGACATTTGAGAACATGGAATACGGTGAAGGTCTGTAGCTTCTTCCCTTATCAAGCTTGTAGTTGACCCACTTTGATTCCTCCATTTGTGCTTGAGCTAAATCCTCTTAGTATATGCTTGGGTTGTGATATTGTGCAGAAAGTATGGCTTATTTTTCATATTTAGGATCAAGAAGTGCATAAATGTTCTTAGCATGCATCTGACATTTTGCAACCTTAACTCATGCAAAGATTTTCATTCTAGATGACTAAAAGGAGGTCACTTTGACTTGGAGATTGAGTAATTGTACTTTTGTTCTTTCTGAACGGAGTATATAGGGATGGACCGGTGGATTGGCTAGTTTTGGGTTGTAAACAAGAATCATGTACATTGACTAGGGAAGAGGTCCCTGTATGTATAGAAGATTGGGTGTCGTTCGTAGAAAATCATATGTTTTTGTAAGGTTTTCTACTTTTTGGTATACTTCTTGTATACGGGCCTTTTTTGTCCTTCATTGATAAATTTTACTTTATCAAAAGAAAATATTGGCTAGGGAAGAGCCTTCTAGTTGTTGAAAGTGGATATTTTGACTACTGAACTACGTGACGTCTCTCTTCTTGGCTAAACTAGGGTTTCATTTGGTAGTGCAGTATAGTTTGGAAAAGTATATTTTGACTAGTGCTTCCATAGAAGTACTTTTTAAAGTTTAAAATTAAGCACTTCATTCAATACTTGGTATGGTTATTTAATAAAGTACTTCCATTGTCTCATATACGACATAATCAAATAAAAATTCCATTCTTTGGACTTGGCGGCGCACAACTGTCTTGCTGCCTATAATTTTAAGATTAAAAGTGACTTCAAAAGGTGCATTTTGACAAAAAAATCTACAAACTAGAAGTGCTATTTAAACAATTGCAAAGCGCAATAAAAATGCATTTTATGCTAAAACACTTATTAACTTGAGTATAAGTGCGGTAAGTAGTGTTGACATTTTATAGGTTAAGTGAGATACAATATCAAGTTTTCTGCCATATGGATGAAGCATAGTCTAAATGATGCCAGATGAAGTTAGAGTACCAAAGGCATTTATTAAGACTTTCACCACCACAAGCATGATTAATTTTTGAAGTAGTATTGTTCTGGTTCTTAAGATCTTGATAACTGAAGAATGGTAGGAAAGCTGAATTAAAAAAGAAAAAGGTCGGGAAAGCTGACATGAAAAATATAGTGCTTCACCTAAAAGAAGCTATTTTCATTCACTCATCTTAGATACTCGGTAGACAAAACATCCTTGCAGTTTAATTCCTTTGTTTATTGATGGATACCTGGTCAAAGTACTTCCGTTTAATTTCAAGAAACATCGCATATTGAAGTAAGTTATCAAATTGTTGCAGTAGCTACTTGCTCTTACTTTTTCCATCCCTGGTTATTGAATTTGATGTGATGCGATGAATGACAATGTTGCATCCGGACAGTGAAACAAAATGATATCAATCAATCAACTACCCCTCGATCCCAATTTAAATAGAGTCAACCATATGAATTCTATATATCTATTTCGCTCTATTGAGGTTCATTTCTCTCAATGCTAAATAAGACAAATTAGGGGTTCTCTAAATATCAAACGATCACACTTATAACTACATGAATAACTAGTTTAAGATTGTACGCCTTTCAATATTGTTTTCTTATATGTGATTTTAGATCTACCTTGTTCCTTTTTAACATCTTATGGACCAGCATTGTTAGTCCTTTTCAGACTACTTTCTCTCATTTTATTTTCTATATCAGCTACTCGTTCGCTCTGTCGGATTTGATCTCAAATCTTTTATGATTGCTCATCTTTTTAACATCCGTAATTCTGTGACATTCATCTTATGTATATGGTGGACCTTCGAGGTCCAAGATTCCCTCTCATATAGCATTTAGCGGTCTCAAAGGGTCAACATACCCATATAACATTTGCAAGTCTAACTGTCGTTCTATAGAGCCTGTTTAGGCGTTTTTATATCACATAACTTCATTAGCATCCCTCAAATTCATCCATCCTATATTAATTTTATGTGTTACATCTTCATTTATCATTCCAGTCTCCTATAAGTCTGATCTTGAATATCTGAACTGTCTTCATGTTGGCACCACAATCCCGTCTACTCTTACTTTACTTTCATACTTTCTATGGGGTTGAACTTACATTGCCTATATTTGGTCTTACTTTTGCTTATCCTAAAACCATTATGTCCCTCTCCATAGTTTCACTTTTTGGACGACTCCGTCACTAATTTCATCAATAACATAAAATTATTTGCAAGTAGCATGCCCCGTGAAAGCTCGTCATGTTTATTATTGGTTGGCTCATCTTTAAATAAGTATCCTCTGCATGTCTTCCTCTATAGTGTTGTGATTATGCATGCTAGCTTTGAGCCGAGGGTCTATTGGAAACAACCTCTCTACCTGCACAAGGTAGGGGTAAGGCTACGCTACTCGCTACCCTCCCCAGACCCTACTTGATTATACTAGTTGTGTGTTGTTGTTATCTTTAAATAGGTATCCAAGGCTGATGCTCAGTGTAACTCACGGGTTTTTTTTAACGAAAAATATACTCTATATCTCCAAATGTTTTCACTCTTGTGATCACTCCTCAGAGATATATGGAAACAAAATGATTAGTTTGGGTGTAATCCATATCTTTTCAGCAGATTACCCTAATTCTCGATCACATGAAATATATCTCTTAACTCCCATTAGAACATGAAACCCACTCAAACCTTTAATTTCCTGATCAAACTGAGCAATCAAAGTGGACAAAGGGAGCAAAACAACATGTGATTTAGTTAGCGGAACTCTAATTCGTATACGGTGGTGGATTGATTCATGTTACAAAATTACTTCTTTTGTTTTTAAGCTCATTTTGATCCTTATTTTTTTTGGATTCGAATTGTTACAATTTTGACATGACGTATACCTTACTCTAAATTATTTTCTAAATTCTTAATGTGCTCCGTTTATTTGTCATGCATCTGCTTTTGAAGCACTTACATCCAGATACTGTTTTAAAATTTCAAATGCTTTTCTTGTTCATTAAAAACTAGAAGTCAACGTTGCTATTGCATCAGTTTTGTTATGCTGGAAAAATTTCTTTGTTGGTTTTGTTGTCTTCTTGGTAGTATTATTACTCACGGAGTGATAACTGATAAGAACCAATATTTTATTAAACGAATAAGCTGATCATTAACTTTGTTTGGCAGATCATATGAAACCTGATACCGAGACATATAATTGGGTTATCCAAGCATATACAAGGGCTGAGTCCTATGATAGGTGAGTTCTGAATCATATGTAATTTTATCTTCCCAAACATGCTATCAAAGTTAGCTGAAACCTGAAGTGATTCGAACTGTCGAATTAAGTATATACAGACCTCCTGATGATCTGGGTTTATGTTTCTATAGCTAAAGAGCTTGATTGATTTTTCAACTTCTGTCCACACTTGCTCATAAACATGTCGTTGACAGACATATAGCAGTTACCATTTGTTTGAGTGCCTTGGAATCTGCCGATAACTGTCAGCTAAATTAACTATAATCTTGTAGTTATGGTTAGGGGTGTTAAATGAATCTGCCAATAACTGTCAGCTAAACTGACTATAATCTTGGAGTTATAATTAGGAGTCTCAAATGAATGGGTGGGTACAGGTTAAACAGAAGGAAATGGCATACTTTAACCCATTCGAAGTTTGTTCATAGCAGTGTAAGTTGGGTCAAATCGATGTTGTGTAGTGGGTAATAACCCAACTTGTCCAACTCAAGGCCACTTTCAAACAATTTCTTGTTGCAGCTGGGACGAAATTTTCCTCTGTCCACTAATTCGTTTTTTATTTTAGTTTTTTAGTTAGAGAGTTGAGTAACTTATCGAGTCCTATTGGCTAAACCTAGAATAGCGGGTTGAGAATCAAGTTTTTGGTTATATTCTTTTTCCAATGTTAGCCCAAAATTTTAATGGCTCAATTCGTGCTCAACCCATTATGGTCTGTCCTTTATTTATCAATCACCAACCTGTCAAACTTCACGAGTTACATAAATTGTGGCTAATGACACTCTTAGTCGTAGTTTGGAACTCTATTGCTCCCTTTGTTTTATTTTGTGTGTCTTAATTTGATTGGACATGCAGTTTAAGAATGCAAAGAAGACTTTTGAATCTTGTGTTCTTAAACTAAATGTGTATAACATACCAAAAATACCCTTTGAATCTTGTGGTCTCAAACATTGCCTTGTCATTCTTCTAAGGTGGTGTCATTAAGGATATTATTGGAATGCTGGAATAAAGAACTTACTAAATATAAAAATGTGGCATTCTTTTGAAACAAAATATGAAGGAAAGTTAAGAGACATTAATTGAAATGGAGGATAGCACGTCTCTTAAATTTGTGACTTTATCTGTGCATTGGCTTCGGGAGTCCACTGTTGATTGAAGTGTTGTGCATCTTTCTGATAAGTCTTTCATGTGAATTATGGTTGAGAAATGTTTATTTTTTTTATCTTTTTTGTACTAATCATACAATCTTTACTGAAGCTTTTTGTCTGACTGTTAGAGTGCAGGATGTAGCTGAGCTACTGGGGATGATGGTTGAGGACCATAAACGTGTCCAACCTAACGTGAGAACCTATGCGTACGGAACTTTCTTTTTATTCTATCTTCAATGAGTTTTCTATAGCATGGACAATTCTCTGTTTTTAGAAAGTAAAATTTAGATTATTCACCCCGAAATGTCTCAATTTCCCTGCTGTGGCCAGGCTATGGTATGAGGCTATGAGCCAATACGACTGGGTCACATTTCTTGAATCCTTTTTTCTCCAGCTTATCCCTCTTTCATGACAAGCCCAAAGTTTGATCCTGGGGAATCAGTTTACTTATAACTTGATGCAGCTTTTCTAATTAAGAAAATATACTTTCTTCTTGGAAACTCTTTTTAATTGGGTGGAAATTTATACTCTGAGCTTTCTTGTCAACAAAGTTTTATTCCTAAGGATTGAGTCTGGAGAAATTGAAAATAAATGGCATGAGCCTTTTTAAGTAAGGAGTAGTACTTTGTTCTTTCTGTGTACTCTGTTTAGTTGTTTCTGGAGTTCACAGCCAACCTTTTTGGTTAGCCAACTGCAGGGGTGGAAGCAAGGACGAGGCATTGTATTAATTAGTACATTGTTATGCACCCACACACAGTCTTGTGTAAAAGTTTCTTTTTTCTTCTCCAAAAAATGATTCATGTGATGACTCTTCTTGTACCTTTTCAGTTTGTTGGTTGAATGCTTTACCAAGTATTGTGTGGTACGTGAAGCTATCAGACATTTTCGTGGTCTAAAGAATTTTGAAGGTGGAACACAAGTGCTTTATAATGATGGGAAGTACGGGGACCCACTTTCATTGTATCTTCGTGCTCTATGTAGGGAAGGTATGCATATATAAATACTAAGGACGTTTCGAACTTGCTATTTTTAGGATACAGTGGCTGTTGCCTGCCCCAAAAAGAGAACAGTTCTCTTTGGTACTTCTTTGATTGATTAGTTATTCGCTCATGTCACCTATCACATGGCCTTGTTTCGAAGGATGGGGGTTATGACCTATAATGCAACTAAAATGTATTGATCCTTCTATATTGGGAACATAAATGACTAGCTAATGTATAATATTGTGGGACAAAACCATTAGAATCAAAAGAACAGCGATAGAGATAAATGGAAGAGACCCATTTTTACTCATTAGACAGTAGAGATAATGAAAATCAGCTAGAATTAAGTTTCCCAAAGGAAAGAAAAACATGTTATGAATATGCATTTCTGATTTTCTTTTGGGTGGGGGTTGGGGGGTTTGGGGGGGGGGGGGGTCGAGGGGCGGTTTACCGATAATAGTTTTGTGATGTATATTGATTTCTTATATGTAAGTTTAGTCCTTTCTTTTATGAGATGATTTGAGTTTATGCGAATTCTGAAAGTGAAGTTAAGCTTTATGTGAATTCTTAAAGTGAAGTTAATATCTTATATTGAGGAAAAAGGTGTGTTGTATATATATATATATGTTGTTGTTGTTGTTGTTGTTGTTGTGTGTATATATATATACGCACACACAAACAACAACAACAACATACCCAGTATAATCCCACTTGTGGAGTTTAGGAAGGGTAATGTGTACGCAGACCTTACCCCTACCTGAGGAGGTAGAGAGGCTGTATCGTAGACCCTCGGCTCAAGAAAGTGTGGAGAGGAAGAGAAGGGAGAAGAAGAAGAAGAAATAGGGGGAAGAAAGAAACAAGAAGGAGACATATATGTGTGTGTATATATATAGTGTTCTAGAGTGGTGCTGGTTTTAACGGCGCTTTAGTGGTGGTCGGTTAACAAGAAAGATGATGAAGAATGAAGGGGGCACATTTGGGGTGAAATATAGGCAGATAAGGTTTAACAAAGAGTTTCACTATACTTTGAGTTGGAAAAGGCATTGGAATAACCTCTACCACTCTCAATTTTGTGAAGATAACACACGCATGGTGCTAGGTCAGACCCGAGTGTGCCCAAGAGACACCTCCGCCAAGTAGAGGTGTCTAAATGGTCACTTGGAATTTTAAAGTGTCTACCTGGCAGTTGGTACCATGTTTTAGGGGCTATCTATGAGTGCTGCCCGCCCTCATTTAATTGTCGAATAAGATATTATGCTTGTAATTTCTTTGAGGAGTCTTTTTAAGAGTATTAAAAAAAGTGATGTTTTACTCCAGGGAGGATTGTTGAGTTGTTAGAAGCACTTGAAGCTATGGCTAAAGATAACCAGCCAATCCCACCAAGAGCAATGATCCTGAGCAGAAAATATCGTACATTAGTAAGCTCATGGATTGAACCTTTGCAGGAAGAAGCTGAACTTGGATATGAGATTGATTACATAGCCAGGTAAGCATTTTTATTCATGTGGTAGATCATATATTGTTGCATACTTAATGATTTTGACACTATTTGCTCGCTTTCCTAATTGGTATTTGGGTAAAAATGTTATGATGGAGGTATCAACTAATTATACGCCTAATTCTCTTATCTCTATCTTTGCTTGCTCAACTGGGCAGCTATTAACTCGACAATCAGGAACAAAAAAAGTAGTTGTAGCACCCTGGTGTCTATGTATGTGCTCTGTTGACACCTAACACTTTAAATTCATTATTAGGCTTTTCCCACCTTTATGACTCTTGGCCTGCATTCAGCTTGCTCTGTATGTTTGGTTATTTTATCTACTGATTGAGCTAATATTGATGATGCAATATCGAAGTGCGATGCCGAGATAATTAAGCCAGTCTGTCGTATGATGATTTATGCTGAAGCGAGAGTATTATCCCTTTGGAATTTGCTGGTACTAAAGATGCACATGATGCCAATATTAACATGCGGATAAATTTTTTAATAATTTAGAGAACTAACCTCTTTTATCCATTTTAGTGCAAACTAGTTTTTGGGCACGCGCGTTGCGTGTGTACCCGTATTTATGTGTATAAAATTTTAAAAACTAAATAAATACTATTAAAATATTTTTGGAGTTATAAAAGAAAAATTAAAGGAAAAAATTACAATTCTAGAACCAATAAAGTTGATCCATGATCCAACATGTCTTGTACATTATTTATTCTTAGTACATGGATCATTGTGTTGACAGATTTCTTTCATCTCATGCTATATTAATCTCCATGTATATATTGGCTTGAAAAAGTTGACAAAATTGAAGGTGTTTGTTCTTTATACATATTTGGCAAACAAAAAGATAATAGAAAAAAATACACACACACAAATAAGTATAATGCATGTGTCACTTAAAATAAATTTTTTGCCAGAATTAAGTGAAGGAAAAAAAGTTTGCAAGTTATGAATTAAATAGGGAAAATTACCACGGAGAGAAAATCATATATTAATATATATTGGACTTGTATATTTAATTAGATGTAACAAATTTACTTTCAAAAGATGACATGAAAATGATGACTGAATTGTAAAGTTCCTTCTTCATGGTGTGTGTTTTACCTAAACTTTAAACTAATATGACAATCCAACTATACATAGATTTAACATGAGAATTAAGATGATCAATTGCCTTTCTTTTCGTTGAACAAAAATATCCCAGCTTGTTGATGGAGGAAAAAGTTGGTTGACAATGAGAGTATTGAGTATTGACTATCGTTTGGCAATTGATATATATCAGGAGGAATGGGTAGAAATTGACATCCCTATGAAGAAAATAGGAATCAGAAGGCCAAAAAAAAATCTGCTTTAAAAGAGTAAGCACTTCATTTTTCATATAAAAAAGATGAAAGAAGCATGCATGTGATTCTTTGTAACTGCATAATGATGAGATTAATTGTAATAGTAGTCTTTTCACTTGCTCCTAATTTCAGATTATTTGAACTAAGACTTGTAATTTATCAAAGTGCCTTTACATGTATTTGTTAAATATTTACTTCTTTGTACAAAAATATTATACGATCAGTATTTTATTAAGGCGAAATGGCTTCCTGGCCACTTAAACTTGTCCGGGTTTTTAAAGCCGATACATAAACTTATAACTTTCCCATCTTAACACTCGAACTTATTTTTTCCCTAACTAATAAACACATTTGACCATTGACCATGCCCATGTGGCGTCAGTTGATCCTAATCAGCAGCCCGCGTGAGGAACACGACGAACAAGAGCGTGAAAACCCCCTTCCCAACGCCCAACAGTACAAAATGGGTTGTGTTTAATTGTGTTCTTATTTATTCCTTCTAAAATACCCCCTTCCTCCATTTTTAAAAATCTGAAGCTCTATTTTCAATTTTCTTTTCAGTTTTTCAGACTGAAAATGGTGGAAAGTTGTAGGATCTACAGCGATCAAATAACTAACCTGCTGAGCAACCTCTGCAATTTTCCCACTGTCTTCTGATGATTCTGTCACTGTCAACTTTTGAGGTTCCAGAAGATTATTAGTTTCTCCTCATTTGTTTTTTCGAGGAGTTCCTCGCTCTGTTTTTATTCGGAACCCAGTTTCACCACTCTATCTCACTATGGCCACCCTGCTGGAGAAGATTACTGGACCACTTTCTCCCGTATTACTACCTTGTTTTGTTGTGCCAAAAGGAAGTAGAAGCATTTTCAGCAGATACCCTACACAAATCCCTCTTCCTCTTTCTTTGGAATGTGTTTAATCACTCTATCATTTAGAGGCCGACTAGGATTCTCGTTGTTTAGATTAGATACCGTAGATTTTGAGTTTAACAACTGATTGCAAAGATTTTTCAGATAGAACAACTGATTGCAAACACTCTCGGCATCTATTTTGTAAGCAGGAACCTCTAAGCCCTGCACAGATCTATTATCTTGTTCTGAAATATCCATCTCCCTATTAATCCTGCATGTTCACCTATTGCATTATGAACACCAGTTGCCTCAATGGTGAAGGGAAGAAAAAGGAGCAGAGATAGGCCCGACAAGTTTCACCTATTTCATTATGAACACCAGTTGCCTAATTGTTTCTTTGTTTGTTTATTCATTAGTGTTTTCCTAGGTTTATTGCGGTGATGTTCTGCTTCAATTTCCAGCTTATAATTTCCACTATAAGTTGTGATTTAGTTGGCCATAGTATTCAGGTATGTTGCTGAAGGTGGACTTACAGGTGACCGCAAACGATGGGTCCCAAGAAGGGGAAAAACTCCTTTAGATCCTGATGCCGAAGGATTTATATATTCCAATCCTAGGGAAACCTCTTTTAAACAAAGATGTCTCGAAGAGTGGAGGTTGCACCACAGGAAGCTTTTGAAAACCTTACACAATGAAGGACCTTCAATTTTGGGAAAGATTTCCGAGTCTGATTACATACGTCTTGTGGAGAGACTGAGGAAAATCATCAAAGGACCTGAACAGAATGCCTTGAAACCAAAAGCTGCTAGTAAAATGATTGTATCTGAATTAAAGGAAGAACTAGAAGCACAAGGTCTACCAACAGATGGAACCAGAAATGTGCTCTACCAACGAGTGCAGAAAGCGAGGAGAATAAATCGTTCTAGAGGCAGGCCACTTTGGGTTCCTCCAGTTGAGGAGGAAGAAGAAGAGGTAAATGTTATTCTAACGTGTGAACTGTAACTAGTTGCATAAAGATACCTTGCAAATTCTTGTCGTTCCTCACATCAGATATCTCTAAAAGCTATATCATATTGTATTAATTTTCCAGGTTGATGAAGAGCTGGATGAGTTGATCTCACGTATAAAGTTGCATGAAGGAAATACAGAATTCTGGAAACGTCGCTTTCTCGGGGAGGGCTTAAATGAAAATCATGGCCAGCAGTCGGAAATAATAGACTTAGAACCTACTGATGTGGTAGATGATACTGATGATGCTGCCGATGATATTTCAAAAGAGGCTGAAGATGATGAGGCAGAAGACGATGAGGCACAAGATGAGGAGGAAGAAGTGGAGCAAACTGAAAGCCAACCGGAAGTAGGTGACAGGAAGGACAAGGAAGTTGAAGCTGCAAAACCTCTTCAAATGATTGGTGTTCAATTGCTAAAAGATTCTGATCAAACAGCTAGCTCTTCAAGAAAATCCAGGAGAAGGCTTTCTCGAGTAGCTGCAGTGGTATGAATTTTATTGTGTTTATCAATTGCTAATGATTTCTTATAGCATGTCCATAGAAAGAAGGTCGTAAGGTACAAGTAAATCATTTGGTTGTGATCTGCTCTCTCCATCCCATATGGACTCAAACTGAATATCAACCATCCTTCCTGTATCTTGCCATAATATTTTAGTAAAACATTTGGAATGAAATGGACCTGAAGAGCGAGACTGGATTCAGAGGATTTATCTAGCTGACCCAAACTAGCTTGGGGTTGAGATATTGTTGGTTGATTGATTTAGTTGACGTATGCTCTCTCAATCCCAGTGGACTCTTTTTCCTATTTTCATATGAATATCGACGTTGCTTCTGGTTCTTCCTTTAAATTTCAATTCAGGACAAGGAAAGTTTAAAATGTCACTGAATTTCTGATGAGACTCATGTCACTCTGAATTTGCTATCTTTTCCTTTTTTTCCCTAATAGCTAAAAGGTGAGTTTGGTGCCTTCTTGTTTCTCAAATATATTGTAGCTATATGCTTCATTTTATAGCTATCACTCAAAAATAGAAAGAAAAAAAATTTGATGAGGAGGGAATATCATCTTGTTACTACTTCCATAGCTGTTAAGGGATTGACAAATATATCATGTTTTCCTCTTTCCTCTCCAAGTTCTGACTTTGCCTACTTTATGTATTTCTGCATGTTTTACCTTCATAGTTCGTACTTCAATCACATCTCCAGTTCACCATTTTACGAAACTTATACTTAATGTTTTATCTAGAACACACAGATGGTGTGCTTTAGGGGAGTAAAACTTGTTTGAATCTGTTAACAGGAATAAGTCATTGCATGTGAAGTATTAAGAAGCTTGGTTGCTTACACGATTATTTCTATGCTTCACATTTCAACAACAACAACAACCCAGTATAATCTCACTTAGTGGGGTCTGGGGAGGGTAGTGTGTACGCAGACCTTACCCCTATCCTGGGGTAGAGAGGCTGTTTCCAAATAGACCATCGGCATCCTTCCCTCCAAGAACTTTCCACCTTACTCTTGGGGAGACTCGAACTCACAACCTCTCGGTTGGAAGTGGGGGTTGCTTACCATCAGAGCAACCCCTCTTGTCATTTCATATTCTATAATAAAATGTACTAAATCATTAGGTTTATGAAGTGTTTTTCAGTAGTTGTAAACTTTAACATTTGTAACTGAATCGTAGGAAACGACCAATCAGATCAGTAGGAATTAGAACACTTAAAACCTGTTGACAATTTTGTCCACTTATCTTCTAACCTTTCTGTTGCATTAGTACATCTATATATTTGTTTCACCGGCAAGTGCTTAGCATACATGCATAAGTGAAAATAGTCATCCAGGTCACAACCCTAGTTCTTCCTGCAAATGGAGTAGGCTATCAAAGTAGAATTGATCCTTAAATTTACAAACTTCCACATACTTCTGGAAACTGCTTAGATTTATAAAATTGCGGTCCAAGAGCACGGATTATTGATTGATATGTCATTTCATATTTGCACAGGATGATGACGATGATGACTGGTTTCCACTGGACATTCAAGAGGCATTTGTGGAGATGAGGAAGCGGAACGTATTTGACGTATCAGATATGTATACAATAGCTGATGCTTGGGGTTGGACATGGGAAAAAGAAATCAAGAATAAAACTCCTCAAAGATGGTCGCAGGAGTGGGAAGTTGAATTGGGGATCAAAGTGATGACAAAAGTATGTCGTGACATCCTTTTTTTATCTCCTCACCATTTTCAACACCATTATCTGAATGTTACATGCAGTCTTTCCTCAATCTACAAGTTATCGGTTGCTCAATAGTATGCTTGTAGGTTGAATTTCTATGTAAGAATATGCCATTACAGATTTTGGAGGCTCGGTGAAACTATGTATATATATTTCTTTTTCTTGTAACCGTGGTGTCCCGGCTAGCTTCCACACACCTCGACTACTTCCATGGGATACCTGCTAGCTTTGCCTCATTTGAACCTGAGACCTCATGGTTCTCACCCCACTTCATTGACTGCTAGGCCACAACCTTGGTTGCCTGTGAAACTATGTATATTGTTAGACGAGTGTAGCTTAACTTCCCCTTGCTTCTCTAGAGACTTAGTAATCAATAGCTCTTTGCTCGGTGATTCTTCGTAACTCTACGCTAATTGGTAATACTGCATTTTCTCTCTCTCTATATATGTGTGTGTAGAATCTTTCGGGGTGGTAAATATGGATTAGAATTTGGGATGACCAGCTACCAACTTCTTGATGACTGGCTCTCATCCTTGGTTTAAGGAGGAGTAGAAATTAATCCGGCATTGAAGATTTGGTTGAATAAGGTTTCATTTTTGCCAAACATTTTTCCTTCATAATCCAACATTAGGCTATTATGGAGGAATCACCAGCTGCTAAGAATGCTAAACCTCATCTTTATGTTCTTTGTTTCCTGTATCATTTTCTACCTGCTGCTGCATGTAATGAAGTCACCCGTGACTCCAAGTGTTATGATTTTCTAGATTTCTTACTTCAACATATTAGGTCTATCTGGATTCTGGAATGAAGTTTCTCAGTAAATCAATAAATTTCTAATGAATGAAGCTTAGGGTGTTGATGGGTTTGTTTTCTAATGTTAGTGTTCGATTTTGATAGTGATTGTGGCACTCTAGCAGAACTGGCGCTAAGCGTTTTCTATCCTAGTAGCTAGTGAATTTGGCTTCATGTATGGATGCATCTGTATTCTACTTGTGAACTAAAAGTATTTCTATTTCAGGTATTAGAATTGGGCGGGACACCAACAATTGGGGATTGCGCTGTAATATTGCGGGCTGCAGTACGAGCTCCAATGCCTTCTGCTTTCTTGAATATTTTGCAGACAACACATAGTCTTGGTTATGTATTTGGAAGGTAAGTTTGGTTCTACACAATATAAATCCTTGTTTATGAAAGATCTTTTTCTTGCTACTTGCCACCAAACAAATAAACGATATAGCATCAGCAAAAAGAAGGTTTACACAACATTGGCTAAACAAGTAGAATTGTCTTTAGATGTTCAAGCTGAGATTGTGTTTACTCTTATATTGGTTCACTTCCAGTAACTCTTTCTGTTTTGCTGTGTTTTTCCAATATTTATCTTGGTAGTTATCATGGTCTTATCTTGAAGTTTAGCATATAGATTAAATTGATTGTTGATATTTACCCATTCATTGCAGCCCTTTGTATGATGAAATTATCACATTATGCCTGGATCTTGGGGAGCTTGATGCTGCAATTGCCATAGTGGCAGATTTAGAGACTAGCGGAATCAAGGTCCCAGATGAAACTCTTGATAGAGTAATTTCTGCCAGGCAGAGTAGTGATACTCCTGTTAACGGTTCACAATAGAATCTGCATAGTTCAATTTTACTTGTAGGTTAATAGGATTTAGAATAGCATAACATAAATGTTGTAGCATATAGAATCCAAAACAAACAAGCGAAGAATGGAGAGTTGTAAGCAGAAAAAGATCTGTTTTGTATACTTGAATCTTGCTTCCAACCCCTGTCGTTGGTGTTTTGACAATCAGCAGGTTTACCTGTAGGTGTAAAAAGTTGGAAGTTCACGTCTTGGTACTTGGGTTGAAGTTGTTAATATGTACACAATTTTTCAAACGTTTTCAGCGTAATTGAAAATTTCGGGTGGCTATCCAATAGTTGGAGAGAAATTGATTTACTGGCTCATTGTAAATACTGTGTTTTATTCTTTAGTCCCATAAGATGCATGTTTTAGAAAAATGAGGTTATACAGCTTGTTTCAAAAGATGGACGAAATTTCTTTCCCCTAGACAAGCGCACGGAAGAGGGAAAGTAAAGCGTCATACATGAAGTTGAAAGATGGATTTTTGTAAGAAATGGGGCACGAACGGTAGACATTTTCTAAATTGAGATTTCTTTCTATTTGTAAAGTAGAACTTTAGTGTGAACTGAAATGAAAGGAAATTACCTTAATAGAAAGGAAAGGCTAGGTTGAGATGACCCTCTAATTGTCAACAAGTCGTTTGTGTATTCTATATTCTCCATTCTTAGCCTCCATTTCTTCCTGTTAATTGAAATTTTATAATATCAAAGTGAGAATTATTGAGCCTACTTATGTTTACACCTTAAGGAATTCTCAAGATTAGTAGGATCTTTGAATTGCTCGAGGAAAAAAAAAACGTTTTTTGTTCTTTTTGGATGAATTGGTGTACTTCAATCTCCAAGAGGGTGCTTTTTCATAGAAGTATTGATTTAGCTTCTTTTTCTTTTTTTTTTTTTTTGGCTAAGGAAAGGAATGGTTTATATTAAGAAACTAAGAAGTCTAATTATTATTATTACATAACATATGGTTAGATCGCATAGCGATTATCCCCAATCCGTCCTTATTGAAAGCATGTAAAACAACGGTCGGTGAAGTTTCTCAGTAGGTTATGTTGTCTTCCTCGATCATGTTGATTGCATGGTACGTCCATACATTGCTAGAGTATCAACCACAATATTGATTTAGTTCAAGTGTCGGTAGACACGTGAGCTCTGGTTTTGAAAGGAGACAAGTAAAAACAATCGCAATCTTTATCATTATTCGTCACTCTTATGTTTGTTGGTATAGTTGTGATTCTTTGATTAAGGAAACTGCAACCATAGCGAATTTGGAAAGTAAATTACTACTATACTAATCGGAATCCTGTCTCTTTCTGTTGCTGGCTTGTCAATAATGCTGACTTTTCTCGTCAATGCTCTCCTCAGCAGACATCTTAACAGCGTCCCCTTTGGGAAGTCTGCAACAAGCTCAGTCAAAGGGGCACAAAAGAGAATAAAAATATAATGGCAAACATAATACTCCCTCCGGTCCAAAATAAGTGATTTTTTGGATGTTTTCACATATATTAAGAAAGTCACCTTTTAACATTAATTAGCAATAGAATTGACCATTTTAACCTTACCATCTCACATAAACAATCCTAACACATATTCCAATACTATTTATTCCAAGGACAGTGTAGGAAAAATATCACTAAGTCATTCTTGAAATCCGAAAAAATCACTTATTTTGGACCACAAAAAAAAGGCCAAAAAATCACGTATTTTGGACCGGAGGGAGTAGTAAGTAACAAGGCAATTGGAAAAACGGGAAACATAAAAAGTTAATACGGCAATTATTTAAAAACCAAAAAAAAAAACCTATGCGGGGTGCCGGAAAGGCCGGACCATAACCTTGCATTTTTGTAAGAGGATGTTTTCACGGGTCGAACTCATGACAACAACTTTACCAGTTACGCCAAGACTCTCCCTTATTATCTGAAAGCGAGATACAAGAAAATAGCAATAAATTAACACAACTGACATATTGTTGAACAAAATCCCTGATAAGGTCATAAGCTCCAAAACATCTGGGTAATAGAGAACATTTTGGCATGGAGAGAGGATCTCCAAAAACTCTTCAAGAGCTTCTTCATCAATCTTTCTGGATAGTTGCATCTTGTTACCAATGCTTGGGATAATATTGTCCAGCACTTGTACATTCCCAAGCGACAAAATATATTGTATGACAAACTTGGTAGTAATTGTTTGACAAAGAAAGATATCAATAATCAACTATAATGTAAGAATGATCATTTATATATCTTCATCACTCTCTATAAAAGAAAAAGAAATGGAGAAGAAGGAATCTTCATTTGTATCCTCTCATCATCTTATCCTCAATTCAGAAATGAATCAAGCGATTTCTGCAATTAGTAAGTCAGTATTGTCGTTTAGAGTGTCTCTGCAAGATACTGAGACTCCTAGCTAAAAAGGACCAAGCAAGTATAGAGTAAGTTGCAATTCAAGAAACAAAAATTGAATTTTTGATCGGATTTTGATTTTTCCCAAACTATGCACACTCCTAAGATTCGCTGCAGCTGGCCGGAGGTGGAGACACCTCTAATATATACAAATGTATGTAATAAACATAGCGAGCTTGCGACTACCAAAGAAAAAGATGAACTTTTGGCTGAGAAGTGTCAACTGGGAGTGGTTGGTAAATTCTCAAAAAACTTGACCAATGGTGATGAAAAGAAGATGTTGAAGTGACTCAACAGAATAGGGAAACTCAAGCTGGGTTCAAGCACACCAGACTGGACAAAGTGAACAAGCCAAACAAGGGAAGAAAACTGGGAAAAGCAAAAATAGCTTGAAGAAGCCTAAGCCCAAATCTACAGTTCCTGAACATCCGGACGATCGTATTAATTCAACTGGAAAGGAGCTACTGTATACGCAAATGAAGGAACTTTACTACTGAAAGGAAGAAATTCAAAACTACAATTTTTTTCGCAAAATGTGGCAGAAAAATTGAAGCCAGGATCCAAGGAACAATGATGTCATTGTTCCTTGGGCAAAGGATTGGCCAATCTGGTAAATAAATGCAGAAAGAGCCACCTGATTGTGCACTAAAAATTGAAACTTTTTTTATCAGAGAACACAAAAAAGCAGATAATTAACGGGCTACGAGGAGAAATTGCATTGTTGTTGCTAATGGAATGAACCAAGCAGCTGCCTGGAATGGGTATACTTATTCAGGACAGCATCACAATGAACAACAATCTACCAACCAAAGAGATGCACAATGCCAGTGGGGAAAGGTTATAGCCTTCTTTGAAGGTTACTAGGAGCATAAAAAAGAATTCAAAAGATTCCACTCCTAATGTTTCTCACTGCTATAATGGAATATTAGGGGGATGATATCCCTAGGATCCTTTGAAAGGCTAAAGTCACTCAAACAACCAACACATATTGCCTTTTTTCTGGTCAAAAGTAAGAAAAAGTTATTTCAACCAAAGTATTTCAATATACAAAGCTAACTCTTTGTCAAGAGTTAGTTCTCAAAAACAAAACAAGCTGTAACTACAGGTAAACAAAATTTGGCCTTCTAGGAAGGATATGTACTAGGACCTCTTCATATAGACAGCGCTAAACTGTATATCTATTTAGAGAATCTAGCTGACTCCTCCATTTACAGTCCAACAATATGAAATTGAATAGTGATCTCTTTAGTCTTCTGCCTTACTGCCCCTGGAACAGCAGCTGCGTGCAACAAATTGCCTTATGTATATACAAAAAGGAGAAAGCTTAGCACCAAGCTGGTGCCAGCTAAGGCATTACAAGAATCAGAAATCCTTCTGTACCGCAAACAAAAAAGAAGGACTGTTGCAGCAAAAGATCCTACACTTGCAAGGATTTTATGAAGTCTAATATACTATCTTCATCATTTACGTCCTGTAGATTGCACCAAAACTGCGGAAGCCATAGACATTTGTTTTTAAGCTGCTGTATACTAACTTACTATACAACTTACAAATATAAAGGGGTCAATGAATATAGACAATTGAAGCATTTGGAGAGGACCTTGGAAAGCTTTCAAAATAAGCCTGAATCATATCAATCTCTTCAATTTTGGCAGCAAAAGTTAACTTCTCCGGCACTTCTGCATTGTTGAGAAAATACGTCACAAATGGCAGCACAAATTCATCTTCACTTAACAGTCCATGGAAGTGGGTGATTATGGTCTTCAAATGTAGCAGCGAGCAATTAAAAACACTTGTCTCATACTTCTTCTCATCATCATTATCATCCGTTATGAACTCCTAAGTATAGAAACTGCAAGAAAAGAATAGCTTAAGACAATTATTCTCCTTAGATGAAAACAACA